>JAYJMB010021106.1:0-41474 GCA_036873735.1 Pouteria campechiana | reverse complement strand
ATGGGTCTTTAGGAACAAATTAGATGAATCTAGAATTATAGTAAGAAATAAAGCAAGATTAGTAGCAAAAGGGTACTGTCAAGAGGAAGTAATTGATTTTGAAGAATCATATGCTCCAGTTGCAAGAATTGAAGCCATTAGAATGCTTCTTGCATTTGCATCCTATGAATTTCAAGTTATATCAGATGGACGTAAAGAGTGCATTCTTAAATGGATTTACTAATGAAGAGGTTTATGTAGAACAACCACCTAGGTTTGAAGATCCTCACAACCCAAATCATGTATTAAACTTAAGAAAGTCCTCTATGGTTTAAAATAGGCTCCCAGAGCCTGGTATGAAAGGTTAAGCAAATTTCTCATTGAGAAAAGTTTTTCAAGAGGCAAAGTTGACACTACTCTCTTCATTAAACACGCAATGAAAGATATTCTTATAGTTCAAGTTTATGTTGATGATATAGTATTTGGCATAACTAATGAAAGTCTTTGCAAAGAATTTTCCAAGACAATGCCAGGAGAATTTGAAATGAGCTTGATGGGTGAACTCAACTTCTTCTTGGGAGTACAAATTAAGTAGATAAAAGAAGGAATTTTCATTCACCAAGCATAATACATAAAAGAACTGCTAAAGAAGTTCAACATTGAAGATGGGAAAAGGTATAGAACGCTAATGAGTACATCAATAAAAATGGACAAAGATGAAAAATGTAAGTCTATTTGCCAAAAACTTTATAGAAGCATGATAGGATCTTTGCTATATTTAACTGCTAGTAGACTTGACATAATGTTTAGTGTATGCATGTGTGCTAGATTTCAATCAGAACCTAAAGAGCCACATTTTATTGCTGTAAAAAGAATATTTAAATATCTTTTAGATACACGGTATCCAAAAGGTTCAGATTTTAATTTAATCGGCTACTCAGATGTAGATTTTGCTGGATAAAAATCATATAGAAAGAGTACCTTGGGATCTTGCCTATTTCTAGGAAGCATGATCATTTCATAGTTCTTTAAGAAACAAACATTAGTTACATAATCAACTGTTGAGGCTGAATATGTAGCAACAGGCAGTTGCTGTGCATAGATCCTATGGATGAAACAGTAATTAAATAATTTTTGCCTTAACTTTGTTGATATACCTATTTGATGTGATAACACTAGGCTATAAATTTGACTACGAAGCTAGTTCTACATCCTAGAACTAAGCCTATAGAAATCATGCATCATTTTATTAGGGACCATGTTCAAAATCATGACATTTGCTTAGAATTTGTCCTAATAGAAAATCAGCTAACAGATATTTTAATAAAACTACTTCTTGAAGAAAGATTTAACATGATAAGAAGAGAACTAGGCATTCTAGATCCAAATGCAAGAAATGCTTAATTTATCAAACAAATCAACCATTTTGTGTCTCATTTGTGTAAAACATGGAATGAAATACATTATATCCTTTCATTTTTCCAAGAAATATATTAATGTATATTTAATTATCTATCTTGGTAATGATTTATAAATGAACATGAATTAATAATTAATATTTATAAAACCTAAAATCTAAAAGTCCAAAATTCCAATTTATAAAATTTTGGAGTTAAGCTAGATTTCATACTTCATAGCCTCCGAAGCTCACTTTGGAGCCTCCAAAGCCCCAAACAAAAGCCTACGAAGTAATACATTGGAGTATCAAAAATCCCAAAACGAATCATTGCCTCCGAAGGACCTCTTTTGGAGCATTCAAAACCAAAACCCATTAGTGTTTTGAAGGACTTTAAAACCAAACGACTAAATCCAAAAGCACTCAAACCATTTAAGTGCTTAAAATCTCTCAGAAAACCTAAATCCATCTTCTCCAAACTCTCGATACCTCTCTTTTAGAGAAGACTCTCCATCTTCCTGCTCTTTTCGAATCTTAATATCAACTCTCTCTATCTCCCTTCTTGACTTCTCCAACATCTCAACTAGAAATCCCATTTCCTTTCCAAAACATAGTTTTCTTTGTCAAAATGGTGAGAAAAAAAGGAGAAGAAAGGAGAAGAAAGAAAAGAGATGTTCTTCCCAGAGAAGAGGAAATAAAAAGGCTAGATGAGAAGTTAATACACTAGAGGTAATCTTTCCGAATAACTCATTTGACTACTCCAGATTTTCAGAAAGATATGAGGATAAGAGAATAGTAAAAGGAAAAATTTTCAATTTTGCTACCTTTGGTATGCGACTAGAAGTGTCTGAATGGTTAAGATATCAAGGTTGGAATTAATATGTGAGTTACAGAGACAATTTATATCCTAGACTCATAAGAGCACTAATCTATAATCTCAACACAAGGTCAGAAAAACCGTGGATAGGAGAACCAAAGATTGAATTATCCATAAAGAGTTTAAGAAATTGTTTCAATCTCTCTAAAGAAGAAGAAGAGATAGTATGGACTTCCAAAATAAATCTATTCTTGGATTTAACAAAAATAAAAATAGATGAGAATGAAAATTATCTGCATGCTAGTCATCTAAATGTGAAGCTTAAGCTAACATAGCTTAATTTTATAAATAATGTTTATCTTAGAAGAGGAGCTACTAGTGATGTGTCTGAAAAGGATTCCAGAATTATGTTGGCATTGAAAAATAGGAGAAAACTAAATCTAGCCAAATTGATGGTTAATCACATTCACTTGATAAGAGCACCACAAGGTTTCCCTTACCTTATGGAATGACTATGACCAAACTAATGAGGGAAGCAGGAGTAGATCTCTAAAATAAAAATGAAGAGCTTACAAGAAACATATACACATTGGATGAAAAGACTTTAAAAAGGATAGGCTTTAAGCCAATAGTACAAGGTTGGATCACTGAGAAACCCAGAAGAATAACTCAATTAAAGGGATCCAAACCTAATGAAAGAACAAAAAGAGAAGATGTCATAGAATAGGTCACGGAAACAAGGCAAGAACTCTCCTCACATGAAGAAGAAGAAGGAATTGAAAGACAAGAATTCATGAATCCACCAGTAGAAGCAAGAGAAGAATTCTCCGGCAGAGAAGATCAATCAGAAGTTGAGAAAATAGAAGAAGTTCCAAGAGAGGAATAGAGAACTGTCACAGAAGAAGCATTGGAAGAAATTTTGAGAGAAAATGTATTTGAAGAAACAACAATAGCAACCATGCCCTCACACACTCCCATCAGATCCCCTTCACCCATTAGACCTACTTATACTCATCAACCATTCCCACAGCACCTAGAGGATAGACTGATAATGATTGAATACTTTTTGTCAACTCTAGCTCTTCAAATGAACAGAATGGATTATAACCTTTCCACTATAATGTCATCTATGATCATGAGGGTTAATAAGATTAACCAAAGACTTGATTCTCTACAAGCTCTAGCAGAATCATTTAGAGGTCAAGATTATCATCCTCACTTCTCACCACCTCATCCTCATTTCTCTCCAACTCTAACTTACTTTCCATTATCTCCACATTACTTCTCTCCAGTTAGAACCAATTCACCCATCATAGTCTTCTCCCTCACCCTCACCTCCTCATCCATCATCATCTTTTGCAATTCCAAAGGTTACTCAACACTAGAGTAAACCTACTAAAATTATCTCTCCATCTCCTCCAACTCAAGCCTCTCCTTAATCATTTCCATCAGTTCCTAAAATTTTTCCAAACATACCTCAGGATTATCTTTCCAATCCCCATCGAGCAATTATTAGATATGGAAAGTATCCTATCACAGTACCAATTTCTAAATGGTACTGTCTTCCCCCAGGACCATTCAATGAATTGGGATTCAATGAAAAAGATCTTTATTTGTTAGGAAAACTCTTTCCTAAACAAATTGATCAAATTCCACCAGAGTGTGACTCACCCTCAATTCATCTAGAATGGAGAAAAACTCCAACGACTCCAAAATCTCCCCCAAAACCAACTATTGATAATCTTGACATTCTCATTTGAATTGGCAATCCAATTAGGATGACTTTTTCTGCATTTGCAAATAAAACCAAAATCAATTATGAAGTTGCTAGACTGTTTCACTCTCAAAACATCATTATATCCCCTCAAGAATTGCCATTTTCATAACTTGAGGATCCCAATATTCTGCATAAGATTCAACTTCTTCCAAATCTTCCATTAACTCCCAAAGGTCACACAATTCACATTCTTGATAGAGAGTCAATTCTTCAAAAGTATTCTTAAAAACTTTTTCAGATGCTTCCAGCATTAAAACCCATTAGAAAGTGTTTCCATCTCCCTCAGGTCCTAATCAATTCTTTATTCTTACTAAGGAAGAATAATCTTTTTACAACAATGCCAACCTAGAGGCCATTGTTGACAATCTCCCTCTTTCATACCCTTAACTTTCAGATCTCTCTATTTAGGATAGAATAAGACAGATACAACCTATCCCAGTTACTTTTCAAAAATCAAAATCCTCACCACCACATTCTACGAACCCCAAACTAGAACCACAACCCAAACCATCCTCTTCAAAAAAGCCTTCATTCTCCAAACCTAAGGAGAAGCAAAAAATTCCACCTCCCAAAGAATACAAAAAGGGTCCTCTTGAAAGAATAACCATGTACTATTAGGAGTACATAGCCCGCATGAATGTCAATACAGAAGCCCTTTTAAAAGGAACTCCTGTAGCATTTCCTGAACTGCTCGACCCAAAATTTTGTGAGCACATTCACTTTATCTATGTATCAATCTGTGGAACTACAACTTAGCACATGAACCTCTTGTAGCAATTCCCAAGGATGTAGTTTTCATACTAAAAAAACCCAGAACACCCAAAGCCTCTGTTATATCATCGTCTTCTCAACCCAAACCCCATCTTCCACCTCTCTTTCCCAAAAACTATAAAAGAAAACCCAAACCACCATAATGACACTGCTGCCTTTTATAATTTTTTTCTCTCTAATGTAATTTTTCTTTCTTTATGTAAAGATTTTTTACTTTATACATATGATGTACTTGCAAATTTTTTATCAATGATAAATTCTGCTTATATGCTTTTTTCATCACTGCCTATGAATATTAATGGATGTTTCTTTCCACTTTTTGATTATGACAAAAAGGGGGAGAAAAAGTGAATGTATAAACTAATATATAAAATATGCATACATGAAAATATGCAAACTGATATGAATAAAAATTTCTGTTGTATTAAAAATAGTTAAAATTATGTGCATCCATTCAGGGATAGCTGCACTAATTTAATCAATAGAAATTTTATTGAAATATCTATAAATTTAGTTGCTTTAAGTTTATTATTAGACAAGTGTTAAAAGGTATATCACTCACTATTTTGTCATCATCAAAAAGGGGGAGAATATTGAACATGCTATCTAGCTTGATTTTGATAATGAGGATTCTTAACCAAGTAAGTTTTGATGATGAGCAAAGACATGAGTGAAACTTTAAGGTACTAATAATTTATTCTCATGTTGCAAAAACATTGACCCATACACAACTTGAGACTAACTTTCACGATGATCAAAGGAAGAAACAAAGTAAATGCTCTTTAAAAATAATTATATAAATTTTATATATAATTAAAAAAAGAAAATAAAAATTTAAAGTATTCAAGACATGCTTAGGAGCCAACAAAAACATCTTCCTAGTCATCACAATGCACTTTGGAGTAAATTGGAATGCTTCAGAGTAATCACAAGCATACTTTGGAGTAAACAAACAAGCTTCAGAGTAAACAAAGCATACTTCAGAGTTAATTGGAAAGCTTTGGAGTTAGCTCAAGATAAGCTTCGGAGTCATCACAACGTGCTTCAAAGTAATCACAAGCATACTTTAGAGTCAACAAGAAAGCTTTGGAACCATCATAGCATGCTTTCGAGTCTTCATGGAACTTTCAGAGTTGTCACAATACACTTCGGAATCAACCAGACATACTTGGGAGTCTATTAGGCAAGCTTCGAAGCTATGAATATACACTTTGGAGTTAATCAGATACACTTTGGAATCTTGGAGTCATGTTTTGGAGTAAACCAAACATGCTTCAGAATCATGGAGTTAAGCTTCAGAATAAATCATACCTGCTTCGAGATATCAAAATGCGCTTTGGAGTCAACAAACTTACTTCGAAGTCATCAAAACCTTAATTTTGAGTCAGCAAGCAAACTTCAGAGTAGTTGAATAGTACTTTGGAGTCACCTTTTGTAAAGCATCAAAGGTTCAAACAATCTAAAATTCTCTCTACAAAGAGCTATCATAAACAGAATAGTTTAATGTCACTTTTGAAAATCTGAAGAAAATAATTCAGAGCATCCGAAATCATTCAAGACATTATCTATTCACTCATCACTTTAGAATAACCGAAGAAGCTACTTTAGAGCATCCGATACTTAAGTGAATGTTAAGAAAAGTCAACAACAAAGTTGTAGACCTCTACCGGATTGCGACAAAGTTAGACGTCAGACAAAGTGTAAGGTGAAGAAAAATATTTTTGAACATTTGAAAGTTTGCCAAAGAGAGCAACGAAAAAATCACTCTCAGCCTATAAAGGAGGCATTTAGATGGAAAAGAAAATAAAACTGATTATATTGAATATATGAGAAAATACAAGAAGCTAAAGTTTTTGAGCATTAAAAATCTTCCTTCAAAGTTCAACTCCAACGACTACAACTCTGTCAGAGCTCTCCAAGTCTAAATCGCTTCTCAATCAAGGAGCTTGAATCTTTTACTCTTATTAATTATTCATTGACTCAAAGTTTTGAATTTATGTACAAGTTTCCTAAGTAAGAGGCATAAATCTGTATTCTTCATTTTAGTTTTTTGGAACACAAGCAGAGTGCTTGGTGCTTATGTATTAAGATAAGCAAGTAGGGAACTTGCTGAAAGGATACAAGTTCATCGGTGAGCTTTGAAAACCAACAAGCTGTAAAACATTTCTAATTAGCTTGGAAAACCAGTAAGTTTGTTAGTGAGCTTGCTAGAAAACCAACATGTATTTGATCAGCTTGATCAAGGTATTAGTGGAACTTGAGATCAATAGAGGAGACAGACTCAGAGAAGTGGAGTAGGAACCCAGGAAGGGCTGAACCACTATAAAATTCTTGTGTTGTGTGTTGTGCAATCTAGTCTATTTATTTATTCTACACTTTGATCATTTGATTTGGCCAAAATTTTTAAAAGCTCAATTCACCAACCCCCCCAACCTCCCGCTCTTGAGCTACCATAGTGTAAAGGACCAACACCAAATGTGTCAATTAAGCATTCATCCAAACTTACTACATGAAATTAGTGCAGCCAAGAGGACAATATAGAGGAGGAATTCTGGAAATTAAAGGATAAAGCCCAGAGGAATGGATTGCCTAATTTTTTGTTGGATATAGATGGTATTCTAAGATATTGAAATCGGATGGTGCTTCCTAAGGGGACTACGGTGATACAGAAAGTGTTAGAGGAAGCATTTTATTGACCTTATAACATTCATCCTAGTAGTACTAAGATGTATCATGACTTGAAATCTCAGTATTGATGGACTAGAATGAAAACTGATGTAGCCAAATATGTGGCTAAGTGCTTGATATATCAAAGAGTGAAAGCAGAGAACCAAAGACCTAGTGGTTTATTTCAGCCTATTGAAATTCTTGAATAGAAGTGGACAAATATTACTATGGATTTCATTATAGGATTACCAAAGACAACAACAAGATTTGATAGTATTTGGGTGGTTGTAGATAGGCTAATAAAGGTAGCCCATTTTATTCTCATTAAACTACCTTTAATACTAAAAAGTATGCATGGTGTGCCTAAAGTTATTATTTCATATCAGGGATCAATATTTACTTTTTAAATTTGGAAAGCATTGCATAAGGTGATCTTTAGACTCCTTGATTTCATCAGTACTTATCACCCTCAGACCGATGGACAGACTAAATGGGTGAATCAATAGTTGGAAGACATGCTTAGGGCATGTGTTCTTGAGTAGGGCAAGACTTGGAGTCAATATTTAACTCTAATTGAATTTGCTTATAACAATATTTACCATTCTAGCATTCAAATGGCTCCTTTCAAAGCACTCTATGGGCATAAGTGCAGGTCTCCATTGTATTGGACCGAGATAGGCAAGCATGCCTTACTAGGGTCGCAAATGATTGCAAATAGAGTAGAGAAGGCAGCCCAAATAAAAGAAAAGATTCAAATTACACAATCATGCCAAAGAGTTATGCTGATATACGAAAGCATGAGTTAGAATTCCAAGTAGGGGACAAGGTTTTCTTAAAAGTATCTCCGATGAGGGGTATAGTACGATTTGGCCCAAAAGGAAAGTTAAGCCTAAGATATATTGGTCCTTATGAAATTCTAGAATGAATTGACAAGGTAGCTTATCATAGTGCATCTCCACCCTCACTAAGTGGGATCCATGATGTATTTCATGTGTCATCATTAAGAAAATATGAGCCGAGTCCTTCACATGTACTAGTACCAGAGGAAATCCAAGTAGGGGATAACTTGCAATATATAGAATGACCATTTCATATACTAGATAGCAAGGAAAAACCACTAAGAAATAAAGTGATTCGCCTTGTAAAAGTTCAGTTGACTCATCATATGGGAGAAGAAGCAACTTAGGAACTTGAAGATATGATATGAGCTAAATATGGTTATCTATTCATTTAAGTTTCGAGGTAAAAATTTGTTATAATGGGGGTGAATGTGATGCTCCAGAATTTAAGGTAAGAGTAATTCATTTCTTTAACTTGCAAATGACTAGAACATGTATATACAATAGGATTTTGAAGGAATTAAGAATAAAATTTGATGAACTCTAGAGAAACTTGACTAAGTACAAGTGGATTATGGTTCATAAATAAAGGTTATGGAGAACCAGTTGGAAAAAGTGGCAAACATTGGGTCACAAGTGCACGTCCTAGTGTGCACCACTAGAGCACTAAGGATGGAGCAAGTTAAAATGCTCCACTAGCCATCCCAAACCCTCACTGACATTTCCAGCCCTCCCATAGCTCCTAACTCCTTGAGGAATTCCAAATTCCAGTGGATTTTGATGGAATTTAGTTGGAGATCAATGACAATACATACAGTGACTATTCAAAGCAAGGAAAACGCAGGAATCGAATTGTTGGTGCACTAAAAAAGGGAAAAAAATTTGTAACTTTTCCGACAAAATTTTTTTGTTGGAATTGGTGGAAGGAAGCTAAGGGGTAAGTGATTTTCTTGCCTAATTAGTGTTTCTGCTAAGTAATTTGTTAGAATTATGATGTAGGGGCATGATTTGCATAGAAGTGAAGTTCTAGTGAGTTAAAATTGGCAAAAAATGAAGATTTGGCCATGACTTAAGTATTATCATTATTAATTGAGAGGATACTTAAGTTAAAAACTTGAATTATTTCATTTGGGAAAGAAACCCTATACTACTTGTGCTTAGATACGTGAAATTAGAATGTTGCATATTAGTTGTTCGATGAAATGGCACTAAGAATGGTATAATGTGATTAGTTTTTCTTTTTGTTATTAAACTATTAATTACCCAATTTCCAAGACATAAACTAAGTAACCGAATAAACCCTAGAAGGGCTAGGTAATGAACTTGAGTTAGGGGTTGAGCTATGGTGATTCGTGAATTTTAAGGGCATGAAAATGCTAATGAAACATGTATTGTATGTATAGGAATTATAGCCATTGATTTGGACTCACAATTTCTATGCTAAGAGGGTGTGGTTCTTCACATAAGGGTAAGTAGGTTCATATAGCTATGTTTTCTTTATGTAATTATGACAAAAAGTTATGAATATGCATTACAACCATTGATTGTGAAATTCATTAAAAGTTGCCTTATTATGCTTATTAATGTTGAAAATGTGGTTTTTTTTATGAACCATGTAGATTGTGTTGGCAATATGTTGAACATATGCATAGTGGTAAGACATTTTATAACTAAGAAAAATTATTCATGACATTCGGTTTAGAATTGGGAATGTTACGTTATACACAATAATAGGTATATCATGTTTATAAGGGAAACATTGAATTGGGAATGTTAGTAGGTATATCATGTTTATAAGGGAAACATTTGAAATATGGAAATTGATGCTGATTTTAATAAGTAAAGGAAGTGAATAGAAGGTTAGAATGAATGATTTAACTCGGGAATTAATGAAGTAGAGGATGGAGCAAATAGTGTAATCAAACAAAGGAGAGAAAATAAGGCATACGGCAGGCAGCGAAGCACTGTGACATCGGCATGTAAATTGGATGGCTAGTAGCGGGCATAGAATTGTGTGCCGCAATGCCCGAATTTGATGTTGCAACACCAAAATAGTAATCTCACAACAATTTTTTTATTTTTATTAAATTTATAATTTTAATGATGGAATTATTTAAGGTTTTGTATGAGATCTTTATTAGAGAATTGGAGGCATGTCTTGCAGGTTTTAAGACATGAAAATAGAATATGAAAAGATTAGAATGGCATGTGATTGATTTGGTCCTCATGAGGTATAATCATTTTGGGCTAGCATGGTGGCTTTTATGGCCAGATTATAGTACGCTTGGTTGGCGTGGCAGCCTGTATGGCCGGATAATGATACGTCTGGTTGGCGTGGTGGCCAGTGAGGCAAGATTTGGAAATGCTTGGTTGGTATGGTGGCCTGTATGGCTAGATATGGATCTGCTTCGATGGCGAGGAGGCCCGAATGACCTTGATATGTTGGGTGTTGGCATAGATGATTGGATAGCCTAGTATTTCTTGACACCTACATTTGGCCATGGCCTGGATGGCCAAATAGGTTGGGATGACCTAGCTTCTAAGAAACATCTGAGTACCTCATTAAGTGTAGATGAAGAACTAATGATTCTTGTGGAGCAAACAGGGCAAGGTGCCACGGAGGAGACTAGGATGTTGTCGTGGGCCTAATAGGTTTCATAGCCAGGGATACAGAGAGGGATTGAGACACACCGGAAAGAGGGAAATGAGTGTTGTTTGTTTTATTGAAGAGAATTATTGAGGATGATTATAGACTAATGAAGTCTGGATATGAATGAACGATAGTAATTTGAGCATAGTGGGGTGTCGAAAATGAGTTAATGATAAGCTAAATATGAGTCAAATGCATTATAGTAAAGGTTCATTGATGCATTGTTGTGAGACACTATATGTTGTGGACTTGTATATACTTGTAAACTGCTTATGATTTTAATACTTTATTTTTTAATTACTATTTAGTCATATCAGCTTACTGAGTTGCCTAGACTCACCCTATTGTCATTATGGTTTTTAGTTGACAGGCCTAAAGATAGAGCCCAACGTGGTGTTAGGAGTCAGGTCGGGATAGGCTATGAGTCGTGTTCGTTGAGCATTTATCAATATGAAAACCTTCTTTTTGGTTCATTTTGTGATGCATATGTAAATTGTAGATTTCTAAATTTGAGTGTGTAATGTATATAAATGTGTCTAAATTATTTTGTGGTTAGCATATCATTATAATAGAGTGAGTATACAATATATCTAACTACCTCCATCATAATGCAACTGTCGATTCTAGGCGGGCTATGGGTGTATGATGTTTAGTTTGAAATGATTTTGATATGGATTATATGTATTATACAGGTTGGAAGTGAATAGTATAGGGGAGTCTTTGTTCGAAATTCCTTGTGATACTGCCCTAAAGTAGCATCCGAAAGTGGGGCGTTACAATATCATATTCATGAATGATAAGAGTAATCCATCTAAACATTTACTAAAATTTAAAATATTATCTTAATTATTTCGCTTATATGAAATCAAGCCATAATGATGATTACAAAAGGTCCAACTAGGATTGAAATACCTATTTTAGACCTTAAATTGTGAAGTTTCCCAAATAGGCTTGACATATGCCTTAGGATTGTAATTATATTAAGGTTGAATCAATTTCATTAATGCTTAGGCATGTGTATTAAGTCATAGATTACAAACCATTCTTGACATATATTAAACCATCCTTGTTGGTGTTTCTAAATCAATTTTAATCTATTTAACACAATTTTAAACATATAAATCATAAAGAATATAACTATAAGCAATTCAAGATAAGGTATTAACATGCATCCATATATAAATAATACATTAAGATCATGTAACTACGAACATTATGTGATGATCATATGATAAGCATATTACGCATGTAGATCTATCATGCCTAGCTTCCTTCTCATCTCACAAAATCTATCCTCTCGAAGTGGCTTTGTGAAGATATTTGCTAACTGATCTTTAGTTGGTACATATTCCAAGCAGATATTGTGATTTGTCTGTGATCTCTATTGAAGCGATGGCCAACTTCTATATGCTTAAATCTTGAATGCATAACTGGATTCTTTTTCAAATAGATTGCAATGGTGTTATCATATGATGGGTGTATCAACATACTTTAGACCATAGTCACCCAATTGCTGTTTCATCCAAAGAATCTGTGCACAACAACTATCTGCTACTACATACTTTACTTCAGTAGTCGATAATGCAAAAAATGTCTGTTTCTTGAAGAATCATAAAATGATCATACTTCTAAAAACTAACATGTCATAACGTACTCTTTCTATCTATTTTATAACTAGAAAAATTTGCATCTAAGTACCCTACTAACTCAAAGTTTGAACCTTTTGGATACCAAAAACTAAGTTTTGGTGTATCTAAAAGGTATCTAAAGATTCTTTTAATAGCAAAAGATGTGATTCTCTATATCTTACTGGAATCTAGCACACATACAAACACTGAACATGATATTTGGTCTACTAGCAGTTAAATACAAAAGAGATCCTATCATGCAGCTATACAACTTTTGACAAATAGATTTACCATTTTCAACTTTGTCCATTTTGATGGATGTACTCATTAGTATCCCAAAAGGCTTTCCATCTTCTAACTGGAATTTTTTCAGGACCTCTTTGGTGTATTTGGTTTGGTAGATGAATATTCCTTCTTCCATCCACTTGACTTGCAAGACCACAAAGAAATTTAACTCTCTCATCAAGCTTATTTTGAATTCTCCCTGCATGAACTT
This sequence comes from Pouteria campechiana, assembly GCA_036873735.1. Lineage (NCBI taxonomy): Eukaryota > Viridiplantae > Streptophyta > Magnoliopsida > Ericales > Sapotaceae > Pouteria > Pouteria campechiana. The sequence goes on along the minus strand of JAYJMB010021106.1, from coordinate 28,454 downwards.
AGAAATTCTTGATGTAATTTCTCATTAGTAGCTCTAAAAATAATATCATCAATATATATATTTGCACAATCAAAATAACTTTCATGTCATACTTAACGAAGAGTGTAGTATCTATTTTACCCCTAATAATCTTTTTTCAATTAAGAATGTACTTAGCCTCTTATACCATGCTCTAGGATCCTGTTTAAGACCATAGAGGGCTTTCTAAAGTTTCAAGACATGGTTTGGATCATAAGGATCTTCAAACTTAAGGGGGTGTTCCACATAAACCTCTTCATTTATGAACCCATTCAAGAATATACTTTTGACATCCATTTGATACAACTTGAAATTCATAAAGGATCCAAAAGCTAGTAGCATTTGAATGGCTTCTATCCTAGCAATAGTGGCATATGACTCTTTAAAGTCAATCCCTTTTTCTTGACTGTAGCCTTTACTACTAATCTTGCTTTGTTTCTCACAACTATTCCAGATTCATCAAGTTTATTCCTAAAGACCCATTGTCTTCCTATAACAGATTAATGATCTGGTCTTGGAACAAGTTTCCACATATCATTCCTTTTAAATTGGTCCAACTCTTCCTACATAGCTATGATCCAATTCTCATCTTCTAAAGCCTATTCTATGCATGTTGGCTCTAGTTGAGAAATGAAGGTAAATTTACTACAAATTTAGATAAGAAGATCTGGTTCTAACTCTATCATAAACATCACAAATTATATAGTTTTTGAGATGGGCATGCATGAACCAATCTTGGAAGAGAGTCATTACCTTCCACATTTACCTCATTTGTGGATGGTTCAGCCTCATCCAATATTGTCTTTGACTGGGAGTTTTCTTTTCTTTATTTTACAATTTCATCTGCTCCTAGTTGTTGTGAGTTCATCTATCTCATCATCAAAATTACTAACTCTCTTTAATGGGTTAGTACTTTCATCAAACCTTACATGGAAAGACTCCTTAACATCCATATTCCTCAAGTTGTAGACTTTAAATGCCTTACTAATAATGGACTATCCAAGAAAAATACCTTCATTGGAACTACTATCAAAATTTTCAGGGTTTTCCTTACCATTGTTAAGAATGAAGCATTTATAGCCAAAAGTATGAAAATATAAAATATTTAGCTTCCTTCCATAATAAAATTCAAATGGAGTTTTGTTGAGAATTGGCCTAGCATAAATTTTTTTATAATATAACAAACAGTGTTCATTACTTTCGCCCAAAAGTATTGAGGCAGTTCATATTCACTCAACATTGTTCTTGCCATATCTTACAAGGATCTATTTTGTTGGTCCCAAATAATATATAGCTCAAGAGGAGAGGGGTAAATTGAGTAAATAAAAATTATGGCCAAATAAAAATTAATAAGCCAAGTAGAAGTAGTGATTTAGCACGTATGCAATTTCCATATCTATTCATTTGGTCATAGTGACTACTTCACTTCCAAATTTAACTTCTCTTAGCTATACTTATTTCAGATAAGTAGTTGTGTGTGTAGTGGTGTGTGAAATGTGATGATGAGACAATTATATGCAAAGTAAAATAATCAAACAGACAATACACATAGCAACTTTTATAGTGGTTTGGGAACCCTGTCCCAATATCCACTCTTCTAAGAGCACACACTTATTGTGCCTTTGGTTCTACTATATCCCATATAATAGAAATAAAAAAGTGCTTGTAGCACTTCTTCTTGATTTCAGCTATAGGGGGCGTAAACAGTGTTCCTAATACTCTTTTGGATTTCAGCTCTATGGAGCATAAACCTAGTGCTCCAAGCACTCTTCAGGTTTAATGAGCTCACCAAGAAACTTACTACTTTCTCAGATTACCAACAAACTTGATAGTTTTCTAGAGATCACCAATAACTCTTACAATGGGGGTTTTTCGAGCTCACTGGTGGTTCAAATTATAATTTCTCGTAAGTGTACGGACATATAGTAATATAGTGTGCAATGCAAAGGTCAATCCTATAGAGAACGATCAAACTGACTTAATTAATTTTAGTTATTGAACTATCCCAACCTTAAAAGGATGTATTTATAACTAAATAGACTTAGAATGATGTTTGGTATAATTTCAAAATTTTAGAAACTTAATAGAATGAAAATAAATCAATGGCTAAATATAATGCAGAGAGATTAGCAAAATGCAAAAGTCTAAGGATCCGATTTCACCACAAGATAATACCCCTTTGCCATTTGAATGTTGGATTTAATACCTCACTTAGATTCATTCTTTCAAAAGTAAGATTATTAATGTTAGGTGTGCAAGTTTAAATCAAGTATTTTCACTTGTTCCAATTACCTACGATGTGTAGCATAATTGAGGTGAAAACCCATTAAACTCAAGAACATAAGAACCAAAATAGTATGTTTTAGCATATGGTGTCTACCTTAACCATTTATCCTTCTCATTCAAAGGAGCTCATGGTTTAGGATATGGTGTCTACCTTAACCATGCTTTGATAATTAATCTAACTTATAATATAGGTGATCAAGCAATAAAACAAGTTAATACTTACAAACAACATCATGAGTGAAACAAGATCATATAACAATAATAATATCCAACAATTAATAATAAAGAGTATCAAAAAGGGTTACATCTTCACCCAAGAAAGAGAAACTAATTCATGGAAGAAAAAGAAGAAGAACCTTCTTCATAAACATGGAATTTTTAAGAACTTGATCGCCTCTCTTACTCCCTTGCTTCTCTTCTCTTGCAAAACTCTCCTTCCCCTTGCCTCCAAAAGAGCCTCTAAAAAACACTCAAAATGAAAGTGAAAAATTCTCTCAAAAACCCTAACTTTTCTCCTTAAAAATCACCAGGTATGCATTTAGCATAAAATACGCAAAATTAGGGCTGTGGCTAGCACCAGAGGCACTAGATGGGCATGGGCGAGTGTTTTCGATATAACTTCCATGTTTCAAATACAAATCCTATAATTCTTGATTTGTTGGGTAGATAAATTCAAGAGGTAAAACTTATAAATTGAACACTTGAGCTGAATCCATCTTAATTAGTACCATAAATTGTGTCAAAGTAGTATGTTGATTTCACATTCAACTCTTTCAACTTGTACTCTTCTTTTTTTAACCACTTGTTCATCATCCAAACTCCATTGCTTTGCTCCATTCTCTACCTTGATGTCTTTCAAATTTTCTTCCATTTCTTACACTTAATTATATGCAAATAAACATACTAAATCAATATAGAATTCACTTATCAAGTAATAACTAAATTAAGTGCAGATTTATTGGAATCCACTACATTTACATCAAAAGAGGAACCAAAACATATGTAAATTTAGGTAATAAAATATGGTCTATTATGAGCTCATCACTCACCAAAACTCGCATAGCTGATTAACAACACTCATTTTGCAGGTTACATTGCCTCTTTTTCTAGGTTGATTTGTACATAGTTTGAGCGCACATAAAATAATAACTCATGGAAGTACATTAGATATCAGTACTCTAGATATATGATTGAGATAGAACTTTGAGGTTTCTTGTCTGTTAGCATAGTGGAGATTGATTATCTAGAAGGAAACATAGTCTGATTGAGAGATGTTACTCGTTTAAGCTTTATTCTTATTTTTCTCTCAGCTTCCTCAACCTTCTTCATCAAAATTGCACTACCTTTATATTCCTTCAAATTTTTTTTCCCGTTGCAGGTAGTTGGCTTTCTTTGAATGTTGATGACCATTTTGAACTTTCTCCCATTGAAAAGCAGTCTTCTTAATAATTTCATTTGTAGCTAGAAAGCCTACAGCGTCATCCTAGAAGAAGATACCTTTCCAATTTTGGCAAACATCAGATAAAGACTTTTCTACTTGACTGACTCTTTTATTATTTTGGAAAGATGCCCATTAAGTCTGAAGGGATGCAGCCTCTAAAAGTTACAACCTTTATCAGAGTGTAGACTACTTTCCTTTTCTTTCTATCTTCAGCTAAGCTCGATTTGTTTGGTTTGTTTAGTAGAATCTACTTTGAATGAAGGCTTGACCAGAAAGTGCAGTCAATAATGTTTGGTACAAGTGGCTTCTACTCATTGTGATATGTCATAGAGATTCAACCATATTTTATTTAAGGACTTTGTTTGATCAAGTCTTGAATTGTCTCTTGTAAGTACCAGATAAATTGGCTCTAAGTAGATCCACATAATAGACATCTATATGAATGTTTCCTCAGATCATTACATCATTTTACTTCATCTTCTAGTTTGTCAACTATAAGTGACAGATGAATTGTAGAAGTGTAGATGAAGTTCTTCTCTTTACTGCTCATTAGATGAAGTTTCTTTCACTAAATGAAGTTTGTCTATCAGTTTGTCTATTATAAGTAACAAAAACTCTTATTGGTGCAAACAAGGCTTCTTTGTGGCAGTTGAAATGACTTTGTCTATTATTTGTCTGTATAGATCAGCAGACAAAGTCACAGGCTGCAAACAAAGTCTTCTAAATGGTTTGTTTATTGGTTCGTCTATCGTAAATGATAGACAAAGTTAAGATGTGTGAACAAATCCTTTTTTTAGTCATTCATATGATGGGTTGTTTGTTAGAAGTAATAGACAAATTGTTAAGGCATAGATGACTCGTTTCTTCAGTGATCATCTGATGGTTTGTCTATTGTAAGTGGCAGACGAACTTGCAGATGAAGACAACAGACAATGTTATTTTTTTGTAGTTATTGTGCTGCTTCTTCTTCATCTTCTATATCTTCTGTAGAGGATTGTGGACAGGTTCCTTTTTCTTCTTTAGTTTCAGATAGACTTTATATGAGAGACAAATGCTTAAATAATTCTCTTCCTTTTTTAGCTCTTCATTTGTCTTAGTTCAACTCTGTTTCATTTTTGCTTCTGCAAACTTAATTCATCTTCATGTTGTGGACAAATGTTGAGTATAATTAGCTTATCTAAATTGTCCATGGAATGATTTGTCTGAATATTTGTTAGGCAGATGCTTTCTGATACTCACTTTATTTGTAGGAGATTTATTCGATTACTCATTGACGCTTAAACTTCATAGCTACAAATGCTCTTTGTGGCTACTTTTCAAAGTTTCTATGCCATTCTTTTTGAGCATTCTTATCTTCTTTCCATCAGTGGATTTTGCTTGCTAATGTATTCTCTGTATATGATGTCCACTATATTTGAATTGTTTCCATATATATTTATATATATTTCTACAATGCTTGGGAACATAATTATTAGTACCATAAATGTTCACTCATATGTTGTTGCTCATCATCAAAACCTGACTGTTTTCTATATACACCATTGATTGAAATACCTTTCGATAGAGTAAAAATATTCATTAGTGTAAATGCACATGAAAATTTACACAAGAGTAAATGTATTATGGCTCCCCCTAACTTAATGCACCCTTTTTAGTTTATCTCATCTAGCTTTGGCTTATCTAGCTTTTCCTGGCTAAGTGTGCTATTTTTAAGTTTTATCTCATGTGACTCGGCTCCCCCTGATTAGGTACTATAATTTTTATTTTATATTGTTCTATTTTTACTCAGGTTGCACTATATTTCTCCCACTTTTTGTCAAAATTGAAAAGATAAATAATTTTCAAGGAATAACATTCGAGCAATATGGGAAAGCTATAAACTGAGAATATTTAAGCATTATCTGAGAACGTATACTTCATTGATGTGCAAGATAAATGTACAAAATATAAACAGAATGAAAATAGACAGAATAAAAATATAATGTATTTAGTAGTCTAAACATTATCCTTAGGTTGTACAGTGCTTTCCTTGTAGTTGACAACCTTGAGTCAAAGTTGAAATTTAGGATCTCCTAAATATGGATAAGGAAGAGCTTTTCCTTGAGGATTGGCTTTATCATTGGCTGCCATCTTTTTTTTTGTATAAGGTGTGACTTATGGGAATAGGGTTAATATATCTATAATTTTCTGAGGGGTTATCAACTTTTGATGGTTTAGAAATGGATTTCTTAGTTTTAGCGATTAGAATTTTAAATCTTGAGGAAGGAGGTGGATTGGGTAAAGCAAGAAGAGGAGGTGTTGACTTAGAAGAAGGGAGATTAGAGAAAGAAATTGTTAGGATGGATGGTGAAATCCCTGATTTTGTGGAAATAGTTCATTGAGGTTCAATTACCCTTAACCTCTCAAAATAGTTTGGATTATCAAATTCAAGAAAGGGTGAAGGCAAGTTAGCTAAATATGCATTGATCTACATGAACCTGCACTATTGATATAGATCATATGGGGGATAGAACAAATTGGGGTCAGATGCTTCAAGAATAGCACAAGGGGATACTCTCAAAGTTGACTTAACAAATGTGGGATTATTTGTTTGAGGAGGAGTTGGGGCGGATGACGACGATGATGGTCCCTAAAAATTTAGTATGAAGTTATCAATGAATTCATCTATGTTTGGAAGATCTGGTTTGAAGTTTTTAGGAAGAGGCTTTTTAATGATATCAATGTTGAGATTTGTGAATTCATGGTTATCAAAGTGTGGGAATGGAAGATCCAAGCAAATAAAACTTGCCTTTTGAGCTTTAAATTCAAAGTATGCATGATCATTTATTCTTTGTTTGTGCGTAATTTTTTTCAGTTAATCTTACCTTCTTGCTAAGTTTTATTGGTGGTGGAATAGAGATACTAGGGGGTATAAATTTTCTAGGATCTTTTTTAGAAGAAAGATAGGATTTTTTTGTGTGAAAGAAATGTAGAGGTGCTTTTGCTTTTTTGGCAGGAGTGAATTTCCTAGTTCTAGTAATGGAGGGATGAGGATGATTAGCACTATGGGGGACACTTAATGAAGGATGAGTGTTTTTCTTTAAGGTAGTTTTTATAGTTTTAAGAATTTGAGCTAGAGGTATTTTTGAATCAAAGGATGCTTCAACTGACTCAGAAGGAGATGAAAGTGAGGAGGATGTAGAGATTGAAGAATTATGAGTTATATGAACAGAAGGTGAGTGATAAGAGTTAAAGAGTGAAGGGGTAGTTAAGGAATGGGTTGACCTAATTAGTAAAACATGTGTAGCTTTATGAACTGGAGAGAATTATGAAGAGGATTCAGATGATTATGTTTGACCTCTGATGGATTTAGCTAAGGAGATTAGACTGTCTAGTTGTCGGTCCATTGAATCCATCCTAACATTGAGAGTTAAAAAGAATATTTCGATATTGATGAGTCTTCACTTTAGGTCCTATTGAGTGGGATGAGTTGGTGAAGATGAGTGGGTTGGTCTAAATGATGTTGGACTGTAAGGTGGAGATGGTGCAGCTACTCCTCTGCTTCTATTACTACTGAGTTTGATTGTATATGGCCCTCTGATCTTTCTTCTTCATCTCTTTCCCTTTTAGCTACAGGATCTTCATTTTCTATTCATATTCTTTCTTCAACAAAGAAATAATCTTGTGTTAGCTCTCTTTACCATTTTAGTCACAAATTTTTCTATGATAGCTTCTTTTCTTATTTCATCAGTGTGTATGTATGAGTTGATTTCTTCTATTGCTATTGAAGGGACTTCTTCAAGAACTGATTTAAGCCTTTCTTCTTCTTCTTCTTTCGTCATTCTTTTGGGTTGTCCTGGCCTTCTTAATTTCTCTTTTACTGCACCATTTGGTGCCATGGATATTCCTATTCTTTTAGTGTCACTTTATTCACCATGCCTGAGTATTTGAATTTATCTGGTACCTCATGTGAAAAATCTACTTTTGTCTTTCTTAATATTTTGGTCATTGCCATTCTATAGGGCATAGAATGTCTTGTTAATAATTTGACTTGACGGAGCTGTTCAAACATTAGTCTGGCCAAATCTAGTGGCTTCTTATATTTCAAGGCCCAAAGAATCCTTGCATCTCTTTCAAAAATGTTATCCCTACTTCCAACCTTGGGATAGATGTTGTTGCTTAGGATATTGAGTGCAACTCTTAAATTCACATCTAGATTTTTGGGGTTTAGACTTCTCTCATCTTCCCCAATGGCTATCCCTGTTAGCTGTGTAAACAACTCTCTTCTGGGTGTTGGCCATTCAAATATCTACATTTTAATCAAGGGGAGATTTAAGCATACTTTGATGCTTTCTTGAGACATTTATTTCCATGTCTCCAATCCAGGACTTTTTCATCTTAGGATCATCATTGCAAAGAAGTTGAATAACATTTATCTTTGCAACTCATGAATTCATTCAATCCCTGAAAACTTATCTAACTACATACTTCCATCTTTATTTCTTTAGATAAGTCAAAATCAATAAAACTTCCTTTAAATACTTTTATTTTGTTATACTTGCTCATAAACTTATGATAACTTTGTTTGTGACATGGTTGAACCTCTTCTGATTCTTCTCTATTTCTCCTTCTGCCAGAAGTGGATGCTGGAGTCATCTCTGCATTTCTTGAATCCACCATCTTCGTTAGTTGAGGTTTTAGGGTTTTTATGTTGAAGAGCTTGGGGTTTCTTGGCAGTAAGATGAGTAGAAGAAAAATGGTACCAAGAGGACGAGGAGTGAAGAACGAAACGGTGGGGATTTGAATGGCCTTTCTCTAAAAAGGAAATTTTTGTCACCAATAATGAATGTGAGAGGTGAGTCTGAGATGAAGTTAAGAGAAGGGTTTTTATCAAGTCTAACCTCGAGGGTGTCAAACAAATTAGGTGGCTTCAGATAATCCTACAGACAAAGAGATGATTTTGTCGGCGGGTAGATATGAAATGATGTGATTTTTCAATTCACTTTTGATCTGAGATGAGTATGATTGTTCGAGAGCATGATACTGGTTCACTTATGATTAAGGGATTTAAATTAATAAAGATTTGAGAGACTAATTTCTTGGCTTTATATCATGTGTATAAGCAAAGCAACAGAGAGTATATAATTTGGAGCATACATCAATGATTCAAAATGATATACTTTTAATTTTGTAAACTCAATACTATTAATTTTCAAACAATCTATGTAAATATAAATTGAAAGTTCAAAACTTTAGATTCAAAGGTTACCTAATTGTCTTGAATTACTAAGATACCAAGAAATGCTTACTTGATTGTCTCCAACTCCTCTGGATTTCTCATAGATGTTTCTTCTAATTTCCCTTATTCCTGTAGCTCCTCCATAGCATGAATTGCTTGGATCTTCTAGACCTTGTTAACTTTGTCACATATAATTTCTCGTGTACCTTTAATAAAGCTACATATGGATATTCTATCAAGCTTACTGGGAGACAAGAATTTCAAATTTTTAGAATTTATAGCAGAAATCATTGATGGATAAACGTTTGTAAATAACTTATCCCTGAGCAGGAATGTTGTGGAACGATTTGGCCATGAGAGTCTCTTCACAAGTTAAATTTTGGTAGTTAAGATTAACTTGCGAAGCCTACTCTGATACCACTTGTGGGTTCTATATAATGGATAGCTCAAGAGGGGAGGGGTGAACTGAGCTTATAAAATTATGACCAAATAAAAATTAACAAGCCAAACAGAAGTCGTGATGTAGCATGTATGGAAGTTCCATATTTGTTCGTTTGGTCATAGTGGTTGTTTCACTTCCAAATTCAACTTCTCCTAGCTATACTTATTTCAAATAAGTAATTGTGTGTCTAGTGAAATGTGAAATGTGATGATGAGACAATTATATGCAAACTAAAACAATCAAGTAGACAAGACACACATTAATATTTATAGTGGTTTAGGAACCCCGTCCCTACATCCACTCTTCCAAGAGCACACACTCATTATGCCTTGGTTTCTACTATATCCCATATAGTGGAAATATAAAAGTGCTCCTAGCACTTCTTCTAGATTCTAGCTCTAGGGGGCATAAACAGTATTACCAACACTCTTTTGGATTCCAGCTCTAGGGGGCATAAATATAGTGCTCTCAATGCTCTTTTGGTTTTACAAGCTCACCAGGAAAGTCACTAGTTTCAAAGATTAGCAGCAAACTTGATGGTTTTCTAAAAATCACCAATAACTTTTATGATGGGGTTTTCTTGAGCTCACCATAAACTCACATAGCTGATTAACAACACTCATTTTGCACATTTTATTGCCTCTTTTATTAGGCTAATTTATACATAGTTTGAGCAAATATAAAATGATAACTCATTGAAGCACATTAGATATTAATACTCTAGGTATATGATTAATATAGAACTTTTCAACTCATTGTAAATTAGCGCAATGGAAATTGATTATCTAGGAGGAAGCAAAGTCTGATTGAGAGATGTTACTCATTTAAGCTCTGTTCTTATTTTTCTCTCAACTTACTCAACCTTCTTTGTTGACACTATACTACCTTTATATTGCTTCAAAAATTTTTGCCCATTGGAGTTAGCTTTCTTTGAATTTTGTAGATTGTTCTAAACTTTCTCCCATTGAAAAGTTTTCTTAATAAACTCGTTTGTAGTTGGAAAGCCTACAGTGTCGTCCTAGCAGATGATGCCTTTCTGGTTTTAACAAACATCGGATAAACGCTTTTTTGCTTTAATGACTCTTTTATTATTTTGGAAAGATGCCCATTAAGTCTAAAGGAACAGAGCCTCTAAAAGTTGCAACCTTTATCAAAGTGTTAACTACTTTCCTTTGAATTTTTTTCCTTCTTCAGCTAAGCTCGATTTGTCCAGTTTATTTAATGGAATTTGGTTTAAAGGAAGGCTTGACTGGAGAGTGCAGTCAGCGACGTCTAGTACATGTGGCTTCTACTTGTTGTGATATGCCATAGAGATTTAGCCATATTTTATTTTAGGACTTTGTCAGATCAAGTCCTGGATTGTCTCTTTTAAGTAACAGACAAATTGGCTCTGAGTAGATCCACATAATAGCCAACTTTGTCTATATAAATTTATCTAAGATCATTACATTTTCTTCATCTTCTAGTTTGTCTACTATAAGTGATAAAAAAATTATAGAAGTGCAAAAGTTCTTCTCTTTACGGCTCATCAGATGAAGTTCTCTTAGAAGATGAAGTTTCTTTCACCGGACGAAGTTGCTTTCACAAGAAGAAGTTTCTTTATTTGTCAGTTTGTCTATTATCAGTAACAAACAACTCTTGTTGGTGCAAACAAGGTGTCTTTGCTATAGTTGAAATGACATTGTATATAGAAATCTGCAAACAAAGTCTCAAGCCGCAGACAAAGTCTTCCAAATGGTTCGTCTATTGGTTTGTCTATCGTAATCGATAGACAAAGTTACAACATATAGACAAATTCTTTTTTTAAGTCATTCATATGATGGGTTATCTATTAGAAGTAATAGACAAATCATTGAGGCATAGACAACTCGTTTCTTCAATGGTCATCTAATGGTTTGTCTGTTGCAAGTGGCAGACAAACTTGCAGATGAAGACGATAGACAAAGTTGTTTTTCTATAGCTATTATGCCACTTCTTCTTCACCTTCTGTATCTTCTAGAGAGGATTGTAGACAATTTCCTTTTTCTTTTTCAATTTTAGATAGACTTTATATGAGAGATAAATGCTTGAATAATTGGATTCCATTTTTAGCTCTTCATTTGTCTGAGTTTAACTCCATTTCATTTTTGCTTCTGCAAATTGAATTCGTCTTTGTGTTGTGGACAATGTTAAGTATAAGCAATTTATCTAACTTGTCCGTGGAATGATTTGTCTGAATCTTTGTTAGGCAGATGCCCTCTGATGCTCACTTTATCTGTAGCAGATTTATTTGATCACTCATTGAAATTGAACTTCATAACTACAAATTCTCTTTGTGCCTTCTTTTCAAAGTTCTAGTGTCATTCTTTCTGAGCATTCTTATCTTCTTTCCATTAGTAGATTTTACTTGCTGATGTATTCTCTATATACATTGTCCACTATATTTGAATTGTTTACTTGTGTATTTATATATGTTTCTGCAATGCTTGGGAATACAATTATCAATACCATAGATGTTCACTCATATGTCATTGCTCATCATTAAAACCTAGCTGTTTGCTATATACACCATTTGGAGCAACATGTTTTTCCTCTTAGCTACTTCGCTTATTTGGGGTGTTCTTTGTGCAGAGAATGTTTGAAGAATGTCATTGCTTTCACAAAAAGCAGTGCACTTATTATTCTCAAATTCTCCATCATGATCACACTCCTTATAGCAATAATGTGAGAGCTTTGTTCATTCTGTACACCTTTGGTACAACCTTCAAAAAATAAAAAAGCCTCATCTTTTGATGTGAAAAACATTATCCATGTATATCCAAAGAAGTCATCTACAATGATGTATGCAAAATATTTCCCTACAAGACTCCTAGTTCTTGTTGTTACTACAAGATCCATGTGTAGCAGCTAAGGTGTTTTAGTTGTGTATACCTCCTTATAAGATTTGAAAGATTCTTTTACTTGCTTTCCTTTCAAATAAGCATCAAACAATTCACTTTTGTCAAATTTTAGTTTTGGAAGGTCAACAAGAAAGTCTTTATTGTACATCCTTTCAATCATATTTTTTGGCATGTCCCAATCTTCTATGCCATAATAGGGATTCATCATTGCTTACAATAAGACACTTTGTTTGGATATCACATAAATTAATAAAATATCATTTCAATGTCTTTTACTAAGTACTACAACTGAGTTTGACTTATCTAACACATAAAATATATGAGATTAAAACATAACCTTGTAACCACTGTCACATAATTGACTCACACTTGGTAGGGTTTTGTAACACTTGGGGGTGTTAAAAGGGAGGTAATATTTGTAAAATTTTTGTAAGTCATCATTTGGGGAGAATATACATAATGCATTAATTAATTTAAGTGGAAAAAAGTTGTGTTATGAGTACAAATTGAATATAAATGGTGATGAATTGAGGGAAAGAAAGATTTTACTTCTATGAATAACGATGAAGGGTTAAGGTATGAAAAAGTGGTTATCTGATAAGTATGATTAAAATTACATGTATTGGATATGATTTGACTTAATTAAAAGAAATTATGGTGCATTATGCTGCTAGAATTATGCAAAAAATATTATGGTTAAAAGGTTAAATATATGAGAGAGGAAAAAGGATGAAAGAAAAGTGGAGAAAAAAGTGAAAAAGGAAGAAATTGGGGGAGTGGGGCAGCAAATCCAGTGTTGTGGCACCAATGCAGAAATTGGCCTTGGGGGCACCGACCGACAAGAAAAGTCGGTTGTCCAACTTTTTAAACCCAAACTTGTTCCGTTTTAACCCCTCTCTCCTTGTTTCATTTCTCCCTTCTTCCACGCTCAAAGACCCATGTCCTTAGGCCCCATTTGGCCTGAGTTTACTAGGGAAAATCCTAGTTGTGCATTTAATCTGATGCCTAAGCTTCCAAAACTAAAATCCTAGCCTGTTTGAGGGGCAAAAGAGGATGAAAATTCGATATTTCTGAGATGGATGGTGGGTTCTTAAAAAGTTGGGGTCAAGTTCTTGATCAAGGAAAGAAGCCTACTTGAATTCAAAGGTAAGCCCTTTTTCCCCATGGAAATTCACTAAATTAGATTGCTAGGGTTTTGTGTATAGTAGTTTGGAGGAAACTGATGGGGATTTATGGCTTTATCATGGGGGAAACCAATAAATAAGTATTTAAAGTGTTTAAAAGATGATTTGGACATGAGAAAATTGAGTTGTGTTGATGTTTATGAAAAACACTATAACCTAAATGAACTATTGAAAAGGGGCTTAGTGAGTAGGGTGTTTAGACAATGAATAGAGTGTGCTAATGGGGCTAATGTCGCAATTAGTTAGTTTTTATGGTTAATTATATATAAATCATGTTATATGATGAGTATGTATTGCTGGAACTAAAATTCCTTTGAGGCATGGTTCAATATGGTGATAATTGAAGGAAGGCTATGAAATGTTCACTGAAATGCCCCAGTGAAACGTGAATTATATGTGAGTATCACCCTAAAACCCTATTGATGTAAATGGACAACTAGTTTATGTTGGAACATAATTAAGGTAGTAACAAAGTTGTTTCAGGTGAATGGTCATGAAATATGGATGCGATCTCGTGGAAAATGCATAACACTTACTATATCTCATGGGGCTGAAATAGAGAAGAATGATGGTTATAAAATGTTTGAGAAGATGCTTTAGTTGAATACAGTATGGATACATGATTCCACTATAGTCCATAAATCTCTATTAAGTAAGCATAAAGATAGAGTAGGAAGGCATGTAACATATGATAAAGAAAGATCAAAGTCAGGCTGTAGTGATATGGAATCTAGAAGTCGAGTCTAATGAATTTAATGGCTTGGTTGTTGTGCCTTTGTATGCAACATGTATATAGCTTTAAATTATAATGTATATTCTATATGTAGGATCATTCAAACGTCAATTCAAACCTGAGGGATGAAACTTAAGGAATTATGGAAATATCATCATGAAGGTAAGTAGGCTTTATTTGGATTCATGTGCAAATGTATTGTTGGGGGTATGGTACAGCGGGTATCCCCTATGTATGTATGGATTGAATGAGGATAATGGATATCCCATTTGTTGTACATAGGTATCTTTGTTTATAATTTGGATTATTTGCTATGGTTATGCCAAATGTGTGAATTAGTTGTTTGATAGAATGAGTGCCTAGTTGGGAATAGATGCCATCCCTGATTATCTCTTAGGAGAGTGAATGAATACATGAATGAAGTAATCATGAGTATTCCCTGATATGTGTATGGATGGGGATTGTGAATATTCCAAAAGTAGGTCATTATGACATTATATAATGGAGAGGCAAAGGATTCCATAAGTATATATATGGATTGTTTTATGCCTAAATGGCATGGTTATAGTATGTTATACCCAAAGGGCACTATTATAATAGAAAGTGCCTACATGGCACTCTTACGATATGAGGTTTTAGCACGACTTACTTTGAAATATGATGTGGATTATAATGTAAGATGTACATTAGATGATGTAATTATTTATATTCCAATTTATATTCCGATTTAGAACACATTGTTATTATTTTAATATTGTGTTTTATTTGCCTATTTACTAAATTTTCCCAGACCTACACCTTCTTATTCTAATATTTTTAGTGGACAGGTCAAGCTAAGGAGCAAGAAGATGATAGTTATCTAGTTAATAGAATTTGGAACGAGAAATCCCTTGTATTGTATGTCTATTTATATGCATTTAAAATTCTAATAATTAAGTTGATGATATATTCTTGGTATGTATGAAAGAGTAATGTATTAGCATGTCATAATGGGTGGTGAATGGATTGGAATTCTTCTAATATGTCTACCATCATGGAGAGACTTAGGTTCTAGGTAGATGTGGGTAAGTTGGGTAGTGTAATGGTTTAAGTTATTGTTTTATAGTTGTTATAAAAAATTAAATTTTATTTTATTAATAAATGCATGCACAGGTTTAAACTCTTAAAATACGGGGTAGATTGTGTTAAAATTTTGGCAGAAATTTCCCTCAAAAATAGGGAAATGGCTAGGAGATGGTGAAATGCATATGCTCCAAAGTGGGGCATGACAATTATGTTTTAATCCTTCTGCAAGTAAAACATTCAAAATTGTAGTAGACTATCGTTGGCCAACCTTATCAATCCCAACCACTCTACCTTTTCCATTATACCCATAAGTAACTGGTCCTCCATTCTTTGCTTTGAGCTCTATGAATAGTTCCCTCTCTCCTGCCATATGCCTTGAGTAACCACTATCAATTTACCACGTGCTGCTTCCTATGGCTCTCAAGCACACCTGCATAGATAAGATTAAGCTTTAATTTTTGGTACCAATTTGAGGATAGGTCCAAGTGAGCTAATGGCAAAAAATTTGGTACCTATTGCTTCTTGTGTGCCACTAATCTTGCATTAGGATAATAAGTTGCATTTACAACATTGATAACTGCTTTAGGTACCCAAATCAGGTTCTGTTTGGATCATTGTTTTTTGCCAAGATTGTAATTTTGTTTCTTCTATTGTTGTCCACCTTTCTTCTTTAGTTTCATTTTAATAAGGTGAATGTCAAGGTTTTTTTTAGGGCATTATTCTTTGCCTTGATTTGCTCAAGGTTTTTTAAGTTAGTTTGTCTAATCTTGAGCTTGAAGTTTTTCTCCTTTAATTTGTTGCATTCGTTAGTCATTTTATTCAACAAAGTCATGAACCTTAGCTTAGAATGAATCAGGATTTTTCATGCTCAAACCAGCCCCAAAATGTTATCATCAATGAATTAAATATTTTCCCCCTCTTGACTTTGCACCAATTCTCCCTAAAATTTGACTATTTCCAATTTCCTAAAACTAAATCAACTAGAGTCACCAATTAAATTGGCAATAAATGAACTTACCTTCATTTTCATGCATAGCCATCCTCCCAATGCAAGAACCTCCGCCTAAGACACTTCATAAACTCCATGGATGGCAATAAAGTAGATTTGCCCCTTCCTTCTCTCATTTAACTGGATGGAATTTGGGTTTAGATACAAGATCCAAGTATTATACCTCTTGGCATCATGATTTCATATCAAAAGTAACAAGAAAACAAAGTTTCACAACATGGGTTTTAGGTTAGGGCATGGGGGAAGAAAGGGAAATAGAACCACACAAAACGGAATGGAATGGCCAATAAATGGACCCCCCAAAATTTATCTTGCAATTTGGTGCCGCGACGCTAGAAAAATCTAGACACCGCTCATGAAAATTCTGAAGTGGCACCACGGCGCCGATTTTGAGGCCGTGGCACCAAATTCGCTGTCCCATCTAGATTAGATATTTTCATCCCCTTTTTCCATTTTATTTTTCTCATAAATTTACACCATAATTTTTTTTATATAATTTTGACATTAAAAGACCTTTTTAGTCCTCTTTTTATGCATCGTAAAAATACACAAAAAGATCCCCCATGTCCAAATCATGTCCAAATACATGGCCTCATTAATTAATAACCTTATTCACAATTTCATAATTCATTTTGCTACATGATGTAGCAAAACATTTCCACTAAAAACAACTATAATGTATTTCAACACACCATTACCCAAAAATTAAACTTCCATCTTAACAAAAATTTTCATCCTCGAAACTTTCAATATCTTATAATTTCATTAGTGCCTAAAATCATAATTCAATTCACAACTTGCAGATTCTTACAAACATTGGCATTATTATTAATACCACTTAGTTCAACCCAATTGCATATCAATCATGTCTAAAAACAAGTTAATTGTCACCAAATTTTGACAAACAATGTCACAAAGGCAAAATATTTGATTATTCACCTACTATAAAAATCAAAGGTCAATTTACTATAAACACATATGATCTCATAATCACTCAAGGCCTAGAAATTCATTCCTTTAGTCATACTCATTCTTAAACCTTTTTCATAATGTCCTAATAGACATAAACAATTACAAAAATAATTGATTACTCATGCCATATGTAATACATCCATGTGCTATCAGCACAAATATAAAACCACATTCTCAATTCAACTTTACTCCAATACTTTCATGATTTCAAAATCAACTCAACAGACGAGAAGTTTAGAACAATTTTTGTGTTAACATTATCTAATCACAATAATTCAATTCAACCTTAATAAAATCTTGTTAATCAATACATCCCAATATATCTATTCATTCAGCAATACCAATGTTATATCTTTACAACAATCAATCATATTTATAGAAGCCATCAAACTGTGCTTAATGTTCAAGACATACAACTTAATATGCATTCGCTCTTTATTTACATACATAAGCCCACAAAACACATTTGATAGAGTCGTTTACCCAAATGACATCTGGCATTTATATCATAATCAATAAATTCAATCAAATAGCCAACTTAGGGCTTTCACAATCACATACAAATGGAACTGCTCTCATGGTGCTAATACAAACAGTATCAAAGATTTCTAAGACTATCTAAGTCCAATTGAATCTTCTCATTTGTGGACCGTTTCACTTTTATCTTAGCATTCATACCAAAATTTCAGTTTTCCATTGCCTACTATGACCAATACCATGCTCAAGAGGCTACAAACCAAGTGGGCTTAGCGACGAACTAAGTGGTCATAGACACAACCAAATGGCATCAGCCATCATCAAAGTGGACTCAGCCACTAACCAAAGGGACTCAACTATCTTACAACTGCTATGTATTCCAGTCAATCCCTACAATTTGGCTACTGTTGGCTCTCGTGCAAGTATTCATGATCACGAGTAATATAGTTGAGGTGAGTTGAGTATCATTCCCATGAGGAAGTAGGTTGTTACACATTAAGTACCAAACTTGTATCAAATTATTAATATTTGATTGAATGAATTTTAGTAGATGATATAAGAACTAAATTAGAACACAACAATGAAGTTGATAAATTGTAAGAGTAGAAGAAGAAATATCAACGGATGAAATATCTAGGAATTCAACTTCACCTAGTAAATCCACTTGTATTAATGAATTGCATTGAGTAAATTATCATATCTCTCATTATCAAATAGATGCATTGAAGTATCTACCACCCTTTCTCAAGTGATATGGTAGGCGTGCCTATTGAAGTTACCTACTATGTCTACATGAAGATCTAAATCAATTAACCCAAGATTATGCATCCATGTGTAATATATGCATCGCAAGGTCATATTGATGATTCAAATTATAATACCTCGCAAGTACATAATTGTATAACAGTACAGTGTGCATGAGCAAGGATCGATCCAACAAAGAATGGAAACTGATTTAATTAATTTGAGTTACTATCTAAAACTAACTTGAAAACATGGATTGTTAGTTTGAACTAATAAGAATAACAAACTAAAAAGATAATCAGAAATCTAAAACTATAGAATGATATAGGATAAATCTCAAGTGGCAAAGGTCAAGGGTTCAGATTTCACCACTTAATGACTCCCCTTGCTATTTGGATATTAGATTCAATGCTTGCTTGGGTTCATTCTTTCTATGATATGATTATTACCGTTTGGTGTGCAGGTTTAAATCAAGCACTTCCACTCATTCCAATTACCTATGGTGTGTAATATAATTAAGGTGAAACATTACAATCAAGAACTATGAACTAAGTAGAATGGTTGTGCGTTAGGTGTGTGCCTTAACCTTCTACTTTTCTCATTCAAGGAATCTTATGGTTGTGCATTAGGCAATAAGATTTATGAAACTGGTGATGAAGCAATCACATAAATTAGAAGATTGAAATAAAACCCATGAATAAAAATATAAACTTACATTAAATAATCAATAATCCAAATAACAAGGTTCATAAAAAAGGGCTACATCTTCACCTTAGAAAGAAGGAATTAATTCATGAAGAGAATAATAGATACTCCCTTCATGAAGAACATCTACTGCAATTAGCCTTCTAGAATTCCTTATGCTCTTCTCGAATCTCCTTCTTTACTCCTTCAAATCTCCTTTCAGTAGCCTCCAAGAAAAAACCTAGACTCCTCTCTCCAGGACTCCAAAAACTACTAAAAAAAGGGCTTAAAAATGTACCTTTTCTCCATAATAATATAACATTAATAAAACAATTAATCTATGGTTTGATCAGTTGGCACCAGCACACTGATCATTCCACCCCCTTGTTGCTTCAGCTCCGCTCCTTTGCTGCTTCGCTTACCTTTTATCACTACTTTGTTGCTCCATATTTGCTTACTTTCTCTCCTTGTCTCTACTCTTCCAATAACCTAAACACATAATAAAAACATATGAAATTGGCATCAAACTACTTAAAGATTGCATGAAATTAAGCCTGAAAATACAAAATATAAGTAACTAGAATTCACTCATCAAATACCCCCAAACTTAAATCCTTGCTTGTCCTCAAGCAAATTAGCATCCAGACTAGTGAAATAATTAAAATAATCTCTCTCTCAAATAATCAAACACATGCTAGAAAAATTATATATGTACACATAATTCAGAATTTAGTCAAAATACTTCCAACATAGTTATATGAAACTCATACTTCATAAATTCTGTCATGAAGTGAAAATTATGGATGTGTGTGATATGTCACTCTTTTGCTCCAGGCATACTTGTCAGCTTACAATATGTGAACTAATGATTCTAATGATTTTCACAAGAAAAATTACAAGCTTGCTTTTCATAGTCCCTCTCCACTAATGTAGACAACTCTTATTCACTTGGAGCAATAGCTCTTAGCTAAGCTTGTAATAGGGCCTTTGGTTTAGCTCACAAAGAATGGAAGCAAAGATCAACAAAAAAAATCTTGTACAAGATTATTCACTCTCTCGAATTTTGTTGAGATTCTCTTTATATTTCCTTAATTCTGGGTTATATTACTATCACACCCCCAAAATTGTTTTCTTTTTAATTCTTGGGATGTGATCCCCACTTTCAAAATATAATTATTTACTTTGCTTGTTTTTCTTTTGCCCCTTGTTTTCTTTCTTTATCATGGCATACTCAATTTTTCACACCCCAAACTTATCTTCTTTTGCTTCATTCTTACTTATCAACAACCATAAGCATAAAATATGTCCCTTAATAGGTACACATGGTTTTTCAAGTGAAATAGGTTTGGATAATGAGGCTAAACAAGAAAATTTGAATGGTGGTTTTTCATATGCCTTGCACATGCCATTCTTTCATAATGCTCAATGGGGACACTAGTGACATGAGTGTACTAAGTTAGCTTGAAAGGCTCAAACTGATCAAAGAATGCCTAAATCACTTCCAAGTAAACATGTTGTCTAGGATTTCACCTTGAGGGATACTCAAATAAGTTCTAACATGCTACAATCAAAATGATTCAATGAATTCACAATATTGTCAGCTAATTTGCATATAGTTTGCATGATTATGACATAATGTGCATAAAAAATTTCCATAGTCATGAGGAAAGAAGAATTTTATATAAGAATCAGTAGATCACAAGGAATAACTATCCTTCTTCCTAAATTATATGCACTGGTAATCAAAAACTCAACATGCTAGTGATTAATAAGAAAGAAATATCCTAACTAATTTCAACACATTGGCACACAATTGCTTTTGGAGGCAAATCCTGATAGTCATAATGTAAATCTCCCAACAAATGACTCAACGAACTCAAATTCAAACAAAACACTCCAAACAAAGCACTCTAAATAAAACACAAAACCTAAACAAAACACACAACTACTCTCCCATACTTGAACTAAACATTGTCCTTAGTGTGAAAAATAAAATAAGAGAACCAAGGACTTCCCTAAACATGCTAGACTACTCATCAGAGGAGGCATCTGACTCATCATTATCAGCTAGTGGATGGACTGGTTGAAAAACTAGAGGAGTGGGAAAGACAACCGAGCCTTCATCCTAAAGAAAACTATAGTTCTTAAACATAGACTGGATTGCCATAGCATGATCTGTCAAGAAGTTAATTTATAGTGTTGTCTATTGTTGCCAGGGCTCATTGGAATCCCACATATATAAAATCGAGTCTTGTAGACCAACTAGTGTGGGTGTACTACTCTGGGAATGTCTTGATCGTCTCTATTGGGAAGAACCTAGGGCATTAGAAGATAACCCCATTCTTTGGCTTGAACCACTAGTCCTTTCCAATTGTTCCATAATCTCATCATCTATAAGAGGGAGTGGTGATTGAAGTTCCTCTTATGATTTGACATGAACACCCACCATGAGACACAGTTAACAGATCAGGGATGGATGGCTAAAGTTGTTTGTCAACCTTCCGATTAGAATAGAAGTAATGGAACGCTCTATCACCCTCCCCACATCAATAGACAACTGTGTCATGATAGCAAAATTCAGTAGAGCTCTTTCTTTCATAACATCCAAAACATGGTTAGAAGGCATCAATTTAGCAAAAATAAAATAGTGCCATTCTCAGGGGAATGCTCTCAGCTGACCTTGTGGAAAGCTGATTACTTTTTCAAATTGCATCTTCCATCTACTACCCATCATAGCCAAATGAGCAATGACTGCATCAAAATTAGGACCTTGCACAAGCCATGCAATATAGTCATTCACTTCAATATCTTCTAACCCAAAACAGTAGTTGATAGAAGACTTATGATATGAAACTAGCTTCCCTCTAATAAGAATTCTCCTCTGATTAGGATCCACTAAACACTGTGCTCTAACATTGGTAAAGAATCTTCTCACCAATGAAATCACAACTGGCTCAGGTTGAGCCACAAATCTCTACCACTACCATTGGGTGATGTTATTCTGGATGTCATAGCATGTCTTGTCAATGCCTCTCTCGCATTTCCCTTCACAATTTACAATGGTGGTGATGTATACCTGTTCTACATGTTCATTGAAAAACATGGGCTCAAACTCTGCCCTCCGTCTCTTGGATTGGACAAATGGTGTAGGTCTTCATGGAAGCATACTGACAAACCATGAAAATAGAGAACACTTGAAGCTCAATACAATAAATAATCAAAAGATAATAAATCCCAAATCACACCAAAGCACTTTACCGCTATGATGAGACTTACTCAAGTAAGTCCCATCTCAATGCAACTTTCTCCATAGGTATTACAATAAACACCTAGCAAGCAGCTCATTCAACACAATTTCAAGGCATTTTTCAAGCATGACAACACTCTCATAAACAATCATGAAGCATTAGGCATAGAAATTCAACAACATAGAAGCCAAACATTCCATTAAACACTAGGAACGCAATTGGAAATTCACCCCACAAGCCATATTCATAGATTCAAAACCAATAATATGCACATGCACAATGAGTTCAAAATGAACCATCATAGATCATAATCTAAAAATTTTCAAGATATGTACAAATTCACTTTACAATCCTACAAACTTCACACCACTCAATGCATATATATCCACACACATCATAACATAATTTTCACTTTGAAATTGAACATAGCCTTCTCTCAAACATTTCATCAAACACCTGACATGCAATTTGAAAAACCAATCTTTTCATCACAAAATTCCATCTTTTTTCCTTTAAAATCATAAGAAAAGATTAAGAAAGGATCAATGAGGTATCAAGGAATGGATTTTGCCATTAAAATAAACAAACCCATCTCTCAAGCAATTTATCAAACACCTTATGTGCAACATGAAAACCCACCTTTTTCATGACAAAAACCCATCTTCTTCCTTTGGAAATAATGAAAGATAATTAAAAAGAATGCATTGAAGTAGAAATGAGTAGATTTCACCTTAGTTTCTTAAAGCCTCAAGTCTCTTTGAGAACCTAACTTGGGAAGTAGACTTGTAGAAGAAGAGGTGGAGTAGAGATTTGGGAATGGGAGAAATGGAAGATGAATGATGTATTTGGGAGATTTAAAGAGTAAGATTGATAGGGAAATGGGAGGGGTTTGATGGGGGTAAGAAACGGTTGATGTGTGGAGAAGGAAAGGGGGAAATGAGGGATTTTGGGTTTGGGGAGAGGAAGGGAAAGGGGCTAGACACAAGTGGGAAGAGGGGGGCTGGGGGTGGTTAAGTGGTGTTGGGCATTGGCAATGCTAGGCTAGTGCCAATGACGCCTCCCGCTGCCCCTTGTGCAGCATTTTTTTTAACTTACCTTGGCTTCGGTGGCACTATTTGCTGCCTGCTTTGGCTTCCCCTCTCTTCTGGCATCTTATGATGATTTTTGGCTTTGAAACTTCATATGCTTTGCTTCCCTTCTTCAAGACTTTGATGAATCACCTTGATTTGGTACACAACTCTATCACTTTCATCATGTGATCCTTAAAATTTTCACTGGTTTTGCATCCAATTCTCTTATTTCAATGTTTTTCAACATGTCAGTGATACAAAAGAGCAAATTATTCAATGCAAACAAAATTCAACATATAAACTCAAACAAACTACCCTAATGCTAACCTATCAACTAAAGTAACAAATCAACTTTATCTAATAACTCAATTAACTGAAAGAAAAATAAAAACTCAAAAGCTTAGGTTGCCTCTCAAGAAGCACTGTATTTAACGTCTAGGCAAGACGACTTACCTTTTTACTAATTCCCAAGAAGAGTTTTTGCCTGCTCAGGCTGACTTGGCGACTATCCAAGTTTATGTCCTTGCACTACTTTAGTAACTTGACCTAGCTATGTTTCCATCCTTTTCACAAAAGCATCTATGTTGTTCAATCTTGAATCCAGTTTCTAAAACCTTATATCATTAGTCTAAAATTGATTTTGTGTTGCTTGCATGAAATTTTGCAAGGTTTCTTCTAGACTAGACTTTGGCTTTATTGGCTGAAAAGAAAATCCAGATTGATCTGGTTACGCTCATTGCTCCAAGCGAAGTTAGGATGATTTCTGCACACCAGATTATAGGAATTCAAGTATGGATCATTCCTTGATTGCTACTGGTTGTAGAAATTTAGTGCATTGGCTTGCTTAGCATCTCCTACACAAAATATTCCTTGGAGGGGCAAACATTACATGTATGACCAGATATACCACAAAAGGAACAAACCTCTGTTGAGGTAGGTTGTGGTTGCTTCATGCTTGCCACCACTGAACACAACAACTTCATTTGTCTAGTTATCTTTGACATGTACATAGATAAGTCTGTATTATAACTTACTTCATAAATACCTCTAGACTTACCTCTCACACTTTTCTATTGGGAGTTGGCTCCTACCATCTCATACAACTCATATGTCTCCTTTGGAGTCTTCTCTCCCATGGCTCCCCCTACAGCATTATCAACTGTGGCTTGACATAGTTGTGTCAATCCATCATAGAAAAATTGATTAAGTAGTTCTAATG
Source organism: Pouteria campechiana (assembly GCA_036873735.1). Taxonomy (NCBI): domain Eukaryota; kingdom Viridiplantae; phylum Streptophyta; class Magnoliopsida; order Ericales; family Sapotaceae; genus Pouteria; species Pouteria campechiana. Next base: position 3,765 of record JAYJMB010021106.1, on the reverse strand, counting down.
GATATCTATGATGAGGGCATTGAATCAATATGGCTTTGAACCTTTCCCATGCCTCATGGAAGGCTTCTCCATCCAACTGAGAGAACGTAGCAATCTTGCCTCTTAGTTCACCAACCTTGGCATGGGAATAAAACTTGCCTATGAACTTACTATAAACTGCTTCTCATGTAGTCAAAGAGCCAGGTGTCAGAGTCATGAACCAGGTTTAGGCTACATCTTTCAAGGTATAGGGACAACATCTCATGCGTAATTGGTCTTTGGTCAACCCTTGCAATGGCAAAGTCTGGATTGTTGCATAAAAATCACGCATGAAAGTCAGTAAGTCTTCTACAGCTATACCATGAAATGATGGAAGCATATTAAAGTGAACGTGCTTGATTTCATAATTCCTAGCTTCATCATTCAATACAATGCATGAGGGTGAAATGCCAATGGTAGGACATGCAAACTCTTTCATAAGTTGTTGAGCTATCTGAGCTAGTTGAGCCACACTATTATCTGCATTGTCTACCATTGTAACTTCTTCTTACTTCTCTTCTTGAAGTTCCTCTTCCTTAGGGAGTTCTCAAGCTCAACTTCTACCTTTTCTCTTTGATCACCAAATGGAAACCAAATTTGATTCAGCGACCTACTTCCATTCATTCAAACTCTACAAAACCAAAAAGAAAAACTCAAAAATTTTATACAAAAATATAAAAAACAAAAGAAAGGAAAAATTATAACTAAACCTATTAAATCAATTTAGAACCATTCCCCAACAATAACGCCAAAAACTTGATGGTTTAAATTATAATATCTCGCAAGTGCATGATTGTATAGCTGTATAGTGTGCATGAGCAAGGGTCAATCCCACAAAGAATGGCAAATTGATTTAATTAAATTAAGTTACTAACTAAAACTAACTCTGAAAAGATGGATTTTTGGTTTGAACTAATAAGAATAACAAACTAAAAATATAATTAGAAATCTATAACTATAGAATGATATAGTATAAATCTCAAGTGGCAAAGGTCTAGGGTTCAGATTTCACCACTTAATGACTCCCCTTGCTATTTGGATATTGGATTTAATGTTTGCTTGTGTTCATTCTTTCTATGATATGATTATTACTGTTTGATGTGCGAGTTTAAATCAAGTGCTTACACTCATTCCAATTACCTATGGTATGTAGTATAATTGAGGTGAAAACCCATTACGATCAAGAACTATGAATCAAATGGAATGGTTATGTGTTAGGTGTGGGCCTTAACCTTCTACTCTTCTCATTCAAGAAAGCTCAAGGTTGTGCATTAGGTGTGTGCCTTAACCATGCATAGAAAATCAATAAGATTTATGAAACTGGTGATCAAGTAATTACACAAATCAAAAGATTGAAATAAAACTCATAAATAAAAACATAGACTTGTATTAAATAATCAATAATCCAAATAATAAGGTTCATAAGAAAGGGCTACATCTTCACCCTAGAAAGATGGAATTAATTCATGAAGAAAATAAAAGATACTTCCTTCATGAAGAACATCATATTGCAATTAGCCTTCTAGAATCCCTTTTACTCTTCTCAAATCTCCTTCTTTGTTCCTTCAAAAATCCTCTGAGTAGCCTCCAAGAACAACCCTAGACTCTTCTCTTTAGGACTCCCAGAACTACTTAAAATTGGGCTTAAAAACCTAACTTTTCCACATAATAAAATAATATTAAAAAAATAATTAATCTACGATTTGATCAGCCGCTGGCGCCGGCGGCACCAACACACTGATCATTTTGCCCCCTTACTGCTTTAGCTCCGCTCTTTTGCTGCTTCATCTGCCTTTTATCACTGCTTTGTTACTCCATATTTGCTTGCTTTCTCTCCTTATCTCCACTCTTCCAATAACCTAAACACACAATAAAAACATGTAAAATTAGCATCAAACTACTTAAAGATTGCATGGAATTAAGCCTGAAAGCATAAAATAAAAGTAACTGAAATTCACTCATCACATAGTCACACGGATTGCACATATACAATGGCTATCTCTAGACTTCATCACATCATATGTTCTTCAATTCAAGAGTCTATTCCTAATTCACCTCTCTTGAGTATAAATTAAGAATCTCAATTCGTGCATATGATAGCTAAGCACATACATGCATTAAGATTAGAAAAGAAGAAATAATGAGGAAGAAGATAATTTAACTCAAAAATCAAACATCAACATAAGCTTCATTGGTAGGATCCATTTAACCCTAGATAAAAGAAATTTAGAACATCATATTGGAATTAAAACCAATTGAGTAATGTATAAACATTATCATAATACAAGTGTGAATGTTGATTCAAAAACAAATAATGAACTAGAAAGAAAAGACAATATTTAGTTTGCACCGGCTTTCTCCAATGATCTTCTTGCTCTAAACTCTTCTCCACATCCAACTCTCTATACCCAACTATGTTATCAATGTGTCCTTAAATAACCCAAGCAATAGGGTTTTAGTAGAACTCCTCCATGAATTGTAATGCCTCTATGCATAGAAATTCTCTTTCAATAATAAATCAATATTTCTCAATGAAAATATAGCATCCCAAACATTGCAATGCATAAAAAAAGAAGTTCTCAAAATAACTGAGTTGCAAAAAATTACAACACAATCTTGAGCCTCCAATAATACTTTGCAATCCGCATATCTTATACTCTTAAATTCGCAACATCTAACACATGGAAAAACAATTAATTTTGTGCACTTCCAATTCTAGGCTTTGATTTCAAACATTGTTTCTTGTTAAGCATCTTCCAAGGCATTGAAGATCAAGCTACACATTTGAATTCCTGCTTCAGAGGTACTTAAGTCAACTTTAAAGTCAATAAGTTTTGCTTCAGAGTCACTAAATATTAACTTTGGAGGTACCAAGTCTACTTTGAAGTCACCCAATTTTAACTTCTGAGGCACCAAGTCCACTTTGGATTCAACCAATATTAACTTTGGAGGCACCAAGTCTGCTTCGGAGTCACTAGATTTTGGATATTTCTGAATTAGTTTTAGTATAATTATCATAACTTTCTCATACGAACTCCAAATTGATTGATTCTTATTATTTTGTATAGATAATTTCACGATCTACAACTTTCATGTTTATCATTTTCCCGATTTAGCTTGTATCATGATTCGTGGGAGCTCAAAGTTACACCTTTTCTACATCTAAAATTGATGTTTCATAGTTCTCATTAGAGAGTACCACTATTTTGGATGAAATTAGAATTATGTGATTTTTGATTTATTGGAAAGCTAACGTTAAGAACTAAAATATTATTGTTGATCAAGTTTTTCAAATGTGCCTCCATCAATCCTAGAAATTACTTTAAAGTAACATCTTTTGTAATCTTTAGTTTCATTTTATAGACATTTATGTCAGTAATTAAACAAACTATGTTAAGTGCAATATTAACTGAAAACACATTAAAAAAAGATCTTAAAAATGTGAATTTAAATATAAAAATATGATATATTATCAGTTTATCAGCTACAAATGTTGCGAAATCCATGATCGCATGGTATTCTATAATGCCCCGAATCCCTCGACGTCACTAGTGGTAAGATCAAAGGAAATTCGAATAGAGTCTCCCCTGATTTACCACCATTTTCTTATATAGAATATGCTAACCCATAATAATTACATATTAAATATACCTCAAATATGCAAATATAATATGGCCACCTCATGGCCCTACCATTTCCCATACATCATATATATATATATATATATATATATAACTGCTGCCTCCA
>JAYJMB010021105.1:69709-87987 GCA_036873735.1 Pouteria campechiana | reverse complement strand
CATGTGACCAAGGACTATGCTTGGTGGTATAGCACCAATGGGGGCAAAATCAGCAAGGCGATGCCCCCTAATTGTGGTATGTTTGCTTACTGTTCTTTGGCATCCTCTTTCGTACTTGAGTTGCCCGAGAATGTCTTCTTGGGGGAACAACGGGCCATGAATTTTGAGAAGCCATTCACTTTTCGACAAAAAGTTTTATGGTTAGATGAACATTGTCCTTGTCGAAACATTCATGGCACTGATCACAGTCACATTGGGTGGGGGGTTATGGTAAGTAGATATACCCCGTAGGTGAGAAGATCTGGATGGAGCCAATAACTCTTGAGCCGGCTATTCTTGAGCTGACTCCTTATGTCCCTCCGGATTATGTTGAGCAAACTGCACTGATCAACGTGCCTCTTTTAAGGGAGGAAATGACCAAAGCAAAAGCTGATGCAGAGGCAAGATTGGAATGATACTTGGTAGATTGTACTCCCGTACAACTCAGTGATAAGGCTCATCGGGTTTCAGTTCCTCTAAGAACAACCTTATCTTGAAAGAAAGGGATTGAATCTAGTAGTGCTACTGGAAAGCAGGATGAGGAGGAAAAAATTAGCCAAGGATTGTCTGAGGCTCCTCCTCTTAGAGTGACCAAAAGTGTGATTTCGCACCATGAGTCAACTCCTTCGGTTCTGCCTCTCAAGAAAAGTATAAAGGCAGGAGAGAGTGAAGAAGCTCCTGCTCTAGTCATTAAGAAGAGCAAGAAGATGACAACTAATGAAGAGGTTCCCACTCCAACTGTCAAGAGGAGTAAGAAGGTGGTGGCTAATGACGAAGTTCTTGTTCCGGCCATCAAAAGGAGTAAGAAGGCAATATCTAGTAAAGAGGCTCTCGCTTTACAAAAAAGAACCACCGCTTCTAGGAGTTCCACCACAGATCGAAGGAAGAAGGCCAAAGTAAGTCGAAAAGTGCCTAAACCTTTTCCTGGGAGCATGCTTCCTTGTGAGATAACTCCTTCTGCCCCATCATGTTCCAGACCCATTGAGGCATCAAAATAATTGGTAGAAGGTGGTGGGGCATCTGGTGGGGAAGATACCGAGGTTGTTGCTGCTGAAGGCATTCTTATGGTGATGCATACCAATTAGTCAGACATTGTCGATGCATTAGTAGGAGACCAAAGGGAGTCATCGCTTGATCTCTTCGATTTGTATAAGGTGATTCATCAGCTTGGTGACACTCCTCTTCTTTCTCCATTATCTCTACACCTTCTTCATCTAGCAAGACCTTCAATTGAAGAGGAGGTTACTTCGGCAGAGATCCCATTTGAGGGTGCTGCTTCCATAGTTGTTCCTGAAGGAGAAGCAGACAAGGCTACTCCTTATCTTGAGGATGAACATGCCGTAAGCAAAGCCTTGCCCTCTGCTCCCGAGGTGTTACAGCAGACTGATGATAATGCTTATGAATCATGTAGGGAAACACCTGAAGTATCGACATAGCATTTTCATGCTTTGCTTAGTGAGGATTTTCTTCAGATGTTGTCTTCCGCTAGCATCGAGGCAACAAATGAGCTAAGCAAGGTTTGACAGGAGAACTTAGAAGATGAAGTCCAATTGTTTTGCTTGGATTTTGCTAGAACACTATAGAGGGCCTCTTCGCCAGATGCAATCGCGAGTTTAAAAGATCATTTTCTGTTCTGTGCTGCAGGTATAAAAAGGCTGGGCGGTGACATCTCTTGTTTGTTAGCCATCTTCAAGCAACTCGAGTCTTTTCAACAAGCATAAGAACAGGCTGAATTAGATGCTATCTGGAGACTTCCTGCTGAAGCCATTGCTACCAAGGAAGTTGAACTTGAAGATCTAGGGGCTAAGATCGGTGAGAAATTGTCAGTCGCGGGCATGGCTTCGGAACATCTTTCATCTCTTCAAGCGGAGTTAACCTCTTTGAGAGCAGATGTTAGAGCAAACAAAGATTGCCTCGAAGTCCTCCGGCAAGAGTTTCACCAGTTGAGTTATCATTTATCCTTTCAAGAATCTCTTGTTACTTTCAAGGAGAAAGAAGAAGCTGAAAGTTTGGAGACCATCAAACACTTGAAGGAAGAAGCAGTTGCTTCCCAACAAGAAGTGACGGCGACTGAGGAGACTTTAAAAGAGTTGAAGTCATCTCCAATTATGAGCTCGGAGGCTACTCAAGCCTTTAAGACATCGGAGGAGCAGTTCAGCCTTTTCAAGGAGTCTATTTTAACTGCCTTAACTCACTTATAAACTTCTTCTATATACGAGAATCTTATATGCTAATGAATGTACAGTTTTAGCATCTTTTTCTCACAACACTTGGTTTCTTGACATGTTTTCTTTTTCTATTTTTTGGCAATTCCACTTTCGCACATGGATTGAATTGCTTGAGAAATGTGTGCCGGGAATAGGGAGCGAGGAGCAAATGCCTCTGGCATCTACTCCTTCCTATCTCATGCATAGTAATGCTTTAGGAAACGTCCACTAATGGGCAATTCTCCTATACCATTACTATTTATGATCCGATATGAACCATTGGCATAAGCCTCTTGCACAACATAAGGGCCTTCCCACTTAGGTTCAAATTTGTTAATTAATTTGCTACCTACCATTATTTCAGTCCTTAATTTGAGAACTAAATCACACATGCGGTAAGCTTGGTGTTTAACCGATCGGTTATATGCCTCGGCCATGTGGGCTTGGTATAACTCAATTCTTTATTTGCCGCAGAACTGGTTTTTGTCCAAAGCATTGAGCTCTTTGAATTGCAACTTGGCTTGTTGGTCAGTTGTCAGCCCTAAATGTGTTGCAACTCTAAGCGATGACAACTACACCTCCAACAGTAAGACAACCTCTGCCCTGAATACCAAAGAATAAGGAGTTGCATTGGTTGTTGTCTGATAAGTGGTACAATAAGCCCAAAGCACCTCTGGCAATTTGAGATGCCATTGTCGCTTTTTCTTATCTGTCGTTCTTCTCATGATCTTTAGGATTGCCTTATTGAACGCTTCCACTTGGTCATTTCCTTGTAGATGATATGGTGTAGAGAATACATGTTTGATGCCTTGCTTTTGACAAAACTTCTTCATTTCCTTATTCTTGAATGGAGTGCCATTATCCAATGTAATTTGGCATGGATAACTATATCGATACAAAATCTTAAATTTAATAAATTTGATTACTTCTTTGGCTCTGACCCTCTTATATGAGTCAACTTTTGCCCATTTGGAGAAGTAATCAATTGCAACCAAAATATAGGCATGTCCCTTGGAAGATGGGGGATTGATTGGACCAATGATATCAAATCCCCATCATGCAAATGGCCAAGAAATGTTTGTGGGTACCAATTCTGAAGGTGGTATGTGCCGAATATCCCCATGGAGCTGACATTGAATACATGATTTAGCAAATTGCAATGAGTCTTAGACCATAGTAGGCTAATAATATCCCAAGTATTTGATCCGTCTGTGTAATCTTTGACCAGATGGATGCCCGCCACATTCGCTAAAATGTGCTTGCACGAGCACATATTGGATCTCTTCCCCATTAAGATAATGGAGCCAAAGTCCATCATATGCCTAACGATACTGTGTATTATTAAAATACACATATCGAGCAGCTCTTTTTCTTAGAGCTAACCTTTCTTGCAAGTTTTTCGGGAGAATCCCGTACTGCAGGTAGTCGATGTACGAGGTTCGCTAATCATCTACCATCAATTCCATACAGGCTACGCATTCTACTCGCTTAGTGGTCTCTCCATTATAAGAGTTAGGAATACGGCTTTATTGCTCAACTTTAACAATGACCGCTTGGCCTCTGGCAACGGCTAAAGCGGTTGCCAAATTTGCCAGAGCATCAGCAATGGTATTTTCAGTCCTCGAAATATACCCAATGCTACTGTGAAAAAGTTGATCCAATAGTCCTTGCGCAATATCATAATATCGATGCAAACTGGGCTAGCAAACTTCATATTCTGTGGTTAATTATCGAACCACTAGTTCTGAATCTCCAAAGATGTCTAATTTTGTGATCCCAAAGTTGAGGGCAATTTGAAGCCCTAGGACTAATGACTCGTACTCTGATTCATTGTTGCTATAATTCTTTCCTAAGTAGAAAGAATATGGGAGAATGTCTTTCTAGGGTGAGATGAAGATGATTCCAACACCAGCGCCAACAACTTTGGCAGCACCATCGAAGTATATCTTCTAGGGAGTATTGACTTGTGCAATGAACACTTCTTCGTCTGGCAAATTTTCTTGTACCATGACCTCTTCATCGACTGGATGAGCTGCCAAGAGTTAGCTAGAACTTGTCCTTTCACCGCTTTTTGTGGGATAAAGGTGATGTCAAATTCTGATAGCAGTAATGACCACTTAGCCAACCATACCGATAACATGGGATGAGTGATCAAGAACTTGAGTGGATCTACTTTAGAAATTAATCGGATCTCACAAGTAAGGAAATAATGCCTTAACTTTTGGGCTATGAATACTAAGGCAAGACATGTCTTTTCGATTGGAGAATAATTACATTCTACATTGATCAACCAACGGCTAAGGTAATACAATGCTTGCTCTTTTTCATCTTGATTTTCTTGTGCGAGCATTGCCCCCAACGATTACTCACTCATTGAGATGTATAACATGAGTAGTTTACCCTTGGCTAGTGCAGCCAAAATTGGTGGATTGCGGAGTAATTCCTTGATGGTATCGAAGGCTTTCTGGCAAGCTTTGTCCCAAACAAAGTCTACATCCTTCTTTAATAGATGATGAAATGGCTAACATCTTCCTGCTAAGTTGGCCACAAATCTTCTGATATAAGACAGCTTTCCTTGCAAGCTCTTTAAGTCATCTATGTTCCTTGGAGGAGGCATGTTCCTGATGGCCTCTGCTTTTTGTGGGTCTACCTCAATTTCTCGGTGATGGATGATAAATCCCAAGAACTTTCCTAACCCAACTCCAAATGTGCATTTGAGCAGGTTTATGCACAGCTTGTTTTTCCTGAGCCATACAAAGATGGTGCGTAGATCCAGATGGTGCTAATCGCAGCTGTTGGATCTTACCACCAAGTCATCGACATTGCATTCAACATGTTTATGAAGCATGTCATGAAAAATAACTTGCATAACTCTTTGGTAAGTCGCTCCTATATTCTTTAATCCAAATGGCATAACTTTATCACAAAAGATGCCCATTGGAGTGCAAAATGCGGTGGAAGCCTCATCTACTGGTGCCATCTTAATCTGGTTATAACCAGAGTAACCATCCATGAATGAGAATGTGTCATAAAGTGAGGTGCTGTCGATAAGGAGTTCTGTATGTGATAGTGGGAACTCATCCTTTAGACAAGCTTCATTGAGATTACGAAAATTAACACAAACTCGTATTTGTCCATTCTTTTTCTTCACCGGGACAACACTGGAGAGCCATCTCAAGAACTTGATTTCTTGGATGAAGTTGGCTTCTAGCAATTTGTTGATCTCATTAATGATCTGTCGCTCTAATTCAGGTCTAAACTTTCTTAGCACTTGCTTTATTGGTCATTTGCTTGGAGAGATATGTAAACAATGCACGGCAATATCCAGATCTAAGCTAGGCATTTCAGAGTATGTCCATGCAAAGACATCTTTGAATTCCCTAAGGAGACTCATTAGCAATTATTTTTCATGTTCCGTCAGAGATTTAGCAATGAAGGTAGGTTGTTTATCTTTGTCCGTACCCAGATTGAACTCTTCAAGCTCATCGTTGTTGGTTATCTACCATCTTCTAACCCCGGGGGAGTTGCGCCATAGGTTATTTCTTCTAAGGAAGAATCAGAGTCATCATCTTCTTCTTCTTCTAAATGGTTAGGGTCTGGCTCGTGATCAGACTAATGAGTCTCACTTGCCGTTTCTGACTATGATTTGGGAATTGATGGGTCATCAATGACTTCTTTGTCATCTATATCACCAAGTCCCTCCAAGTTTCTTTGCGACTTTTTATCATCGGACTCAACTTCTTCTTCTACGGATGCATGGTGAGAGGTGGAAACCATGTAACAATGTATAATTATTGTTAGGGTAGACGACATTTTTGACATCTTGGACTCAGTAGGAGCTGACTGCTAGTCCCATATAATGGGACTGATAGTCGACCTGATATTCACACAGGAGCAATCCGAGGTGTACTCCTCATCACTATCACATCAATATCATCATCTACACTGAGGCCTGTCTGATCCCCTGGATACCGGAGACCTTTTAATTTTCCTTTGATCGAAACCGGGATGAGCAAACTGGTTACCAACATATAAGGTTCATCAGGATAAATACCGAGGAGGTCGATCATCCTTCTACATCCCTTGCTGAATTTCTGACAATTTTTAGTAGAAAAAAATTTCTTGGTTAGAAGATTAGAAGTATAACATTGTGCATAGGGCAAACATATCTCTTTAAATACTAATCTTCCTCTTTCTACTTGGGATTACGGTTTAGGTTCTTTGCCCTGAATGATTTTTAACTCTGCCAATCGAGTTAATGGCCAATTATATTCAACCAACATGGATTACAATTTTCCTCCTTCGATCTCCCATTTACTGCTTTTAGTACTAAGATTAGAGGATGTCTCTTGCTTTGCTTGACTAGTGCTCCCGGTGTTGATCTCAAAACGTAAGGATTGTGTTGGCTTTGAGACTACTTGAGAGTAGCTTGACACTAAAGGTGATAATGTTGGCGGGGTAGTTGTTGTCCTCTTTGAGCCTGGGATGTTGATTTGGAACTAGGTGTTTTCCACTAGTGCTGGATGTGGTAACATATAAGCTCGTAAAGAGTTGGCGACTTGATTATCGTAAAATCCAGCTGGCGGAGGTATGGCTTACCCTCGGCCTATTGATGGCCTGGCTGATTGTCCTCCGCATCCTCTTCCAAGCAGTCTTGGAGTCAACATCCCAACCTTAAAGGCGAAAGATTATGGAGTTGAGGAATTTGCAACTAGCCTCCAGTTGAATATATTCTAAATTGGCGGAGTTGGTGCAAGTGCAGGAGTGATCTGGTACTGCAACGATTGTGGATGCTGAACTGATAATTTTTCTTCATCATTGTCATCTATCTGGAGCACTTCTAGCTCTTTCATAAGTTTTAACTTATCTTCTTGTGAAACGCCTGTCGCAATTTTGAAGCATGAAGCCATTTGTGGCGGAATCACTAGGGACGGGATTGCCTGTGGAGGTACAGCCTATGATGAGGGTCTTTGTGATGTTGACCTTTGTCTTTTAGTGGTAAATGGTTGCTGCCTTCTGGCTATGGTCGGCTTGGCCAATTCTTTCAGCTGCTCTAGTTCATTCGGTGCTAGCTCATAATATTTGGCTTCTGAGAAGAATGCCTCTGAAATTGTAAATGGTCATACATCAGCTAAGATGCGCCTCATTATGTCATCCTAGTAGAACTTAAAGCATTGGTGCACTATAGATGCCACAACTTGGTATCGATGCAACCATGGCCTCCCAAGGAACAGATTGTAGGACGTCGGTGCATTGATAACATGACAATTGACTTTTGTGAGGGATCCTTGAATATCAAGACTCAAGGTGACAGTCCCCATAGTCCTTTGACTCTCTTGGTTAAAGCCTTGGATTACCTGAGTGTTGCTCCTGAGAATAGATGGGCACATCCCGATATTCTTCAGCACTTTGAGTGGAAAAATATTCACCGAGATCCTAGATCCAGCATAATGCGGTTAACCCTCTCTCCCGATAAATCGCTACTTATAAACAATGGATGATTATGCTCTATATTTCCAAGCAATAAGTCATCATTGTAAAAGTGATGGTTTAGTTACATTCAACTATATTAGTAACCTCTGCCAGGTATCAGTCCTTGACAGACTCATCTAGCAGCGCATTTATGACTGCTTGCCGAGACTCTTTAGAGAGCTGAAGTGCATCGTATATGCTCAGTCTCATCGGAATTCTATACAAGTGAGCAATGACATCATAATTCGGCTTATTTGTTAGGTCTGGAACTTCCCTTCCTTCAACAGGGGGACAAGGAATTCCAGGCACTAGCTCTTCTTGCATTGACGCCTTTCCTTTGTCCTAAGTTGTGGTCTTCCCGGATTGCAAGATGGCCATTGTTACCGATGACTCAGATGCTTCTTGTGGAGCATTCCCTTCATTTGGCACAACATTGGTCATGTTGCAAGATACCTCCATAGGTTTTGATGATTCCTAGATCAGTAGCTTGAGCAGTCCGGGAAATGAAGTAGGTATTTCTTTAGGCAATGGAAAGGCCTTTCCCAATGCAACGATGCACCCCATATTATGCATTTTTCTTCTCACAATACGAGGCAATAAAGGCGAATATTGCACCATCTCAAGGTGAAATCATAGAGATGTTCCCCTTCTAGAGGGCGAATTCTTCGCACTTGTGCTTTAGAGAACTGAGAGCTATAGTCATGGAATTTGTGTATGAATACTTTAGACAACACCTCCCAAGATCTAAACGATTCAGTTGGCAATGTTGTCATCCACTTTAGGGCATTGTATTACCAACCAATGAAAATGGGAAGCTCCTGATTGCATATGCCTCATTTTGTGACATCATTCGCACTAGGGCTTGATACTAGAATAAATGTCCGATCGCGGCCTTACAGTTTTCTTTGAATAACTTCATCTCGGGTCATCATAAGTAACGAATTTGTTTAGTTTCTGGAACGGTCATTAAAATAGGGGCCCTCATGTAGTGTAAGTACTCAAGGACCCTCGCAACGTGCGATTTGATGAATACTTATTCCTTTGGTTGGTCATCCATTGCTCTCATTTTCTTCTTTTTGAATTGATCAAATGTCTCTATGAAGTTAGATGGCACTCGATGGTGGAAATAGGCCCTTTTTGCAAGGCAAAGATGGATTTCTTCTACCTCTAGGCGATCAAGCAATTATGAATCACTCTAAGCAGTGTTCCTCCATTTATTAATATAATTAGCTGTGTTCTCACCATAATATTGATCTCAGTTATTGAGAGACTTTCGGATTCCTTTCTTTCTTTTAGAAAGGAAGCGTAACAGGAATATATCTTGTAAAAAAACTCATTCTTTGGCACCCTGAACTGCCTGAGTTTGGAATTAGTTCTTCTTCACTTTCGAGGAGAGTGAGCTTTGAAAATTTTGATGCATCTTTGCGAGGTCTGGATTTTCTCCATAGCACTCATCAGCATAGTGGAGGAGGTGTATGACAGGCTAATCACCGACATTGAATTCGGTGAAACCTTGGCATCGATGTTCTCTTTAGCGGTCACGCCTTCTACGAGAGCGTTCTCACTTCTTGTTTGGCTGGCTAGTGGAGGCTTCTCCTTCGCCAATGTGATAACAATGTGCCATTATCAAATATTCAGATAGATTATCCCCATCAAAGCTTGGGTCATCCCCAGTTTTCAAGTCTGGCAAATTGTCCCAAAATATTGTCCATACTTCGTCTGCAGCTGACAAAAATGACGGCGATGGCTCCCAAGCATAGAGGTCTAGATACCCGTAAGTAAGGTAGGCTCTTTCCTTCTTTTTCCCCACCATATTCTTATAGAAGGGTTTAAGCTCTCAGGATGGAGGCAATCCCCAACAATTTATGGCTGGAACTATGATGGCTAGCGGTGTATCCTTCTAGGATATGGGAATAAGTCCTTCAGATGCTCTTCCATTTCTTTCTACTTTACATGTTTGATCTGACAATTTTGCTCCTTACATCTCACCGATGGGACTTCTAGGATGTATTTTGGGCAGATAAGATCCCAACCTTTGTCATCAGCCATGACTTTCTTCTGCACCTCTTGGCTAAAGGCTTTTGAGAATCGATGCTCGGATTCCTATTCCAGCATTGCTAAATCGAGAATTTCTTTCACTAATATGTTGTTGGATGTTGCCTATGCATCCTTCTTCAATGTAATTATTCCACTCTTCATGCAATGGTTAATAATTCTCCTCACTGCCTTGCATTTAACCGTTGGGTAATTGATACCCCGATGGTGATGACAGTATAGGGGGTGGTTCACCTTATCCACCTCTATTGGGAACAGGGGGTTCTAGTAGCCTTATATTGCCTAATTGAATGAGCCCCAATAGGATTGGTACCCCTTCTTCATCAGAGTACTGGTATTTTGGCTCTGAAATCTCCGTTTTCTTCGGCTGTCTATCATTAACACTAGTTTTGGTCTCAGTGGTGTTGATAGAGGTGTTCTATTTGCTTCTTTCATATTCTTTCTTTTTAGACTGGAAAGTATTTTCTTTTTGCTTGTCATCACAGGCTTTGCTTTTTCCAGAGAGGGAAAGGAGGCATTCCTTTCGACTTGCTTCATTGGCCAACTCTCGGATAGTGGTGATCTGCTCATTTACCAGGATTGCAAGGTCAACCTTAGTGCCATTGTAGCATAAGTGGACTCTTTGCTCCTCTGTTAATGTTGCCTTACATTTGTTATCCTCTTTCTGCTAGTGAGAGATGAATTCCTCTACCGATTCATCATCCCTTTGCCTCATAAGGGAGAGGTAGGCTAATGTCACATCTTTTTTAAATCACAAAGAACCTTACCAGAAATAGGTTCTGCATATCATTCCAAGTCTTGACTGACCCTGCTGGCAGTGTCAAATACCATTGGAATGTTGGTCCCTTAAGCGATGAGCCAAATAATCCCAAGCAGAGATTGTGATGGATGATATAGTTTCCCATGTTGTGATTGAAGAGGGTGAGATGATGCTGGGGATCATCTGTTCCATCAAATGTATGAAAGTCTACCATCTAAAAGCCTGGTGGGAAGGGCTCATTCTCGATCTCCAGCGAATAGGACCGATGATAGATGTTTGGCACTTGAGAAGGCAAGTTTATTTATCGTTGGACCATCCAATCATTCATCATCTCATTAAAGTGTGCCATGGGATCCAGGTCTATCTAGTATGGTTGTGCGTGCACATTTGTGCCAAACGGTTGTGGTGGGATGTTCACACCAAATGGCTGTGCATGAATATTAATATTGGGTGGCCACCAAGGTGATGCAACTGGAGATGCGAGGGGTGAGGCATTCATTCCTAGGGGATCTCATCTTGGAGGGTTAAAGGCAAATGGTCCTAGTGGCATAACCGTTCCCATGGAGGTAAGGTTGAGAGGACATGCAACATTGGATGGTTGGCCAAGGTTGGAGGTTTGGCTAGTATTCTGTTGTGCATATGCCTCTCTTAATCACTGATTTTCAGTCTCAAACAGTTCTAATTGTTGCATTATCTCTTCTATGAAAGTGGGAGCTGGATTTCCCTCAACCATATAAGACATGACTGTCGGGATAAATTAATGTCTATGCATCAATTTGCAGGGAGATGTGGACACTTGATCTTCTCTTCCAGCATCTTCTGATAGAGAGTGAAATATTGGGGGAGGCACTATAAATCTAGCCATTGATCTCAAGATGATTCCTTGACGAGGTGGGCTAAGTGATGCCGGCGATAGGTCCTCGTTGACCGAAGTAGTGTAGACACTAATAGGCTGCACTTTCCTCTTCTTCTGGCCCCTTTTCCTTGGGCTACCAGAATCGGCCCTTCTTTCCCTCTTTTTTACCTTCGACGCCTTTCTTGGCATCTATAAAGTGTTTATTCTGTCAATCTCTCTTCTCTGAGAATAGGAGAGGTTGGCTAAAGCAGAGAACATATTTCTTTTCCAATATTTATCCTGAGATGGAGATGGTCCTCTTATTATGGCAATGTGCTTCTCGGATAGCAACTTCCATCCTTCTTTCTTTTCTTGAATGGTCAACCCGCGGGTTGACCCCTTCTTGGACTTTCCTTTCTTCACCGCCCATCTTCTAGTTCCATTGACAAGTTGAACATAACCCTTGAAAACTTTGCTTGGAGCATTCCTTCCAAAGGGGCCACTAGGTTTGGGATTGAAGGGAGCTTGTGTCTATCTTCCCTTGATTGCATTAGCGAGGTCAACAGCTATAACCTTCTTCTACTTTATTGGAACAAAGACCCGAGTACTCCCAATCTTTAGGAAGTTCAGGATGGTATTGCAGACAAAGTTATCTCCAACAATCCTAGGAGCATGAGGGGAAATAGTTTTTCTCCTCTGCCTCCTATTTTTCTTGTGCTTCTTTTCAACCTTGTTGTTGGTAGTTGAGTCAGTAGAAGTCACTTCTGAAGCCACTAGGGTAGCCTCCAATGCTGCTGGGACTGCTCTGAAAGTTGCTGACGTAGCTTTAGGCGAGGGGAAAATTAGAGTCACATACCTTTTATAGATGGCAGGTATCGGGCCGATCGGCACCATAATGAAGGAGTGGGGAACACTCCTGTCAAAGTCGTGTGGGGTGTTGACGGCAAAGCCGCCACTTGGCAGAAATCCGAAAGCGAGTGAGCTTGCCATCAGGATTGATCTTGAGGGAAGAACGAGAATAAATCATAGAAATGACCAAAGATCTGCAAAGAGTAACAAAAGAGCTTAATCAGTTTCATGGAAGAATAAAGTCCCTAAGATGCACAAGTGTTACTTTTCCTTAAAGATGAAGGGTGGGATACTTCATGTCGGGTTCACCATTTTTGTAACAAGGACAAAAATGAGGAAGAAATAAAAAATGGAACAACAATACAAGATTTGTCATTTTTGGAATAAATTAAACATATTTAATTTTTATTGATTATCCTCAATTAATTACACTTGCTGTGTACATCAGAAAAATTATATGTTCACATCCTAGACCACAAGTAGTCCTAATTACATCTCCATAATGGGAGAAAATCCTTGATTAAAAGGAAAAGTATAATGCATCTTAGAAATTCAAAAATAAAACACACACACTCTCTCTCTCTAAACAGATGTGTGCTGTATTTGGGATCGCCGAGCACATTGCGATGATATGATATTTAGGAGATCGCCTCAAGTCAATGGGCAGATAGGATGACACGATTCTAAACTGGGTTGCTAGACACTGGGTCAACTTAGAAAATTGGTGTTTTGATCCAATTGGTTTGTCCCAGGTGGAATCAAGACCAGGTGATTTTTGTCATTTAGACTTTAAGAAACCATAAAGACAGTAGGTATTTTGTGACTCAATTGGCATATCTCGGAAGGACTCAGGACCAGGTGATCTCTATTGTGTTTAGACCTGAAAAAGATCAGAAGAAAATAGGTGACCTAAGTATGGTTCAGCCTTCTCTCATTGCCCATGAGAAGCTTAGGAAAAGTGGGCTAGGTTAACTGGGTTTAGCTCAGCTCTCTCAATTACCCATGAGAAGCTTAGGAAGAGTGGGCCAAATTAACAGAGTTTAGCTCGGCTCTCTCAATTACCTATGAGAAGCTTAGGAAGAGTGGGCCAGGTTGATTGGGTTGAGCTGTTTTGATGAATAATATATGCTAAGGTTTGACTTAGTGAGTCATGACTCAGTGACTTGGTGAGTCACGAATCAGTGACTCAGTCCTAAGCTTAGGCTTTGGGATAAGTCAATGAGTGGTGTTTGCTAAGGTATGACTGAGTGAGTCATGATCAGTGACTTGGTCCTAGATTTAGGCCTTTGAATGAGTTGGCAAGTAGTGTTTTCCAATATCCCATGAAAAACTGCAAGCGGGCGATCTCTGCCATTTATACTGTGAGAAATCGGAGATCCAGGTTACATGAATTAAGCCTAATTACACTTTAAGTTAATTAAGCCTGATCATGATTAACACTAATGACAACGACTAGTGTTAATGATAGTTCTTAGTTAATAAGACAATATCATTAATTTTCTTATTTATGGGGGCAATTACATGGTTTAATCAGGATTTAAACAGGTTTTAATGTATTTAAAATGTCTAATTCAACATTATCCTGTTGTCTATTGGCCATATGAGACCCACCATTATCACAACATGGGTGGGACCCATGTGTGTACCATGGTGGGGTCATGGCAGAGTGCCCTCAGGCATTAGAGAGATTACCAGTACCTAAAGACCACCGGTGTCAAGTGAGACACCTGCCTCTTGAAGACTCCTCAAGCTCCTCCTCCAAAATCTCTCTCTAAAAGAATTCTTCTTCAAAAAAAAAATCCTTTCTCAAGAAGAGGGAGGGGTATTTATAGGTTTGAGGTCCTCTGGGGGTAGTTTAGGAATTTGAACTCCAACAGAGGGGCATTTTTGGGATGTCAGCTTCAACATGGGGGCATTTTGGGTATTCCAGCTCCACCATTGAGGCATTTTTGAAAACTTTTGGAAAATGTGTCCAGCTTCACCACTGGGGGTATTTTGGGAATTTTAGGTTCAACATGGGTGCATGTTGGGCATTCCAGCTCCACCACTGGGACATTTTTGGAAACTTTTCAAAAATGTACCCAGCTTCACTAGTGGGGGTATTTTGGGAATTTCAGCTTCAATATGGGGGCATCTTGGGCATTCTAGCTCCACCATTGAGGCATTTTTGGGAACTCTTGGAAAATGTGCCCAGCTTCACCAGTGGGGGTATTTTGGGAACTCCAGCTTTATGGGGGCATCTTGGGTATTCCAGCTCCACCATTGGGGCATTTTTCCATTTGCACCATTGGCCAACCCCAATATTTTAATTAATTTAATTAAAATCTAATTAGTTGCATGCATGTCCAATATAGGTACCGTGCAATTAACTTGTATGAATAAGTCACAAAAATTTGAATTCTTTTTTGTAACATAGCCCTTTTATATTAGCCAATATATATTTTCAAAAGTCTACCATCTAAAGTTGATATACATATTAATTTTAGCTTCTAAAAATATTTTGTACGACTATTCTTGTTTGTCTGCATGGCTGAAAGGTAGCATTAGAGTCGCAACCCATAACACTAATCCTTCATTTGCTCGGCATGTCAACAAGATTGCGGAGTGGCTTGCTGCCGCTGCCCATGCCTGGGAAAATGCGTTCGTGCAAAATGACCACCTTGGCAGCGCAACATATCAGCCCGTGCCATGTCCTCTGCACGATGTGTGAGAGGCTAGGTGAGACGTTTGCGTTGGCTAGCTGCACGGCACGTCATCAAGTATGCTACTTGACTCCTCCACTGCATGACACCTAACCATGTCGCCATCTTCACATTGGGACAGCGGAAAGCCATCCTCGTCTTCTCAAAGCTGACGCTGGAAGTGTAATCAGACCGACGTCCTGCAGCAACCATAATTGCCACTCTGGCGATGTATCGTCTCATCGTCGATGACTGCTGCTTCTCTAGCAAACCTGCTTGAATTTTTTTGCTGTGATGCCATCGATGAATGGAAGCCGACGTTATAACTTCTTAGCTGTCATTCAGTCATTATCGCTTGTCGCCGACGACCGTCAGCCGTTGCCTCCCCGATGAGTCAATCTTCTCCATTTTCAACCGCTGGAAGCGTGGAATGGAAATAGGACAACTGCCACTGCCCACTTGTGCCGCCAGCATCCGACTATCGGACAGTTGATCCGCTATGGTCTGAAATTCGATGTTGTTGTTCCAACATTGGCGCTGATTTCGCTGCAATAGATTGTCCTCTCTGATCGCCGAAAAATTTGGTCGTACGTAGAAAAACCCATTGATTTTAGCCGCAAATCGCCCTACGATGCTGTCGTCCGACCACCGGATGGTCGATCTACTCCAGCCATAATGTTTCCGTCGTTGTCCTGATGCTAGGCAGTCTTTTGCCGCACTAGGTGTTTGCCTTTGGTCGCCAGAAGATAAAGAATAGGGTGCTGATGCGCCCTTCTTCATTGTTGTCGGCGACGCTGCCACCACAGTTTCTCCGCTGCCAACGAGAGCTACCGAATTACCTAAATGGAGACGACGACGGGGGTGATGATAGGCAGTCGACCAGGTCGACAACGTCTTTGATTTTGGGGTTGATGCATGAGCTCTTCTATTTTGCATTGCCATCGGTTTGGCAAGGCCTGGCATTTCCTCATTACAGCTAGAGATACCAATTAAATTTCTTCTGTAAATGGAATTTTTTCTAAGCCCAATAGAAACATTATGCATATGTCATTATGGATGACTATAGTAAATTTACCTGAGTGATGTTTCAAGCATTTAAAGGTAAAGCTTTTTCATTCTTTGAAGTATTTACTAAACATATATAGAATTAACAAAACTCTCACATTGTTGTCATAAGGAGTGATCATGGTAGAGAGTTTCAAAATCATAGATTAACTAAATTTTGTGAAAATAATGAAAAATTTTAAACTTTCTCTACACCAAGAACACCCCAATAAAATAGAGTAGCAGAAAGGAAGAACAGATCCTTGCAAGAATGGCAAGAATGATGTTGAGTGAATATAGTCTGCTATAATATTTTTGAGCTGAAGCAATGAATACTGCATGTTATGTTATCAATAGAATTTTTGCTAGACCCATACTCAACAAAACTTCATTTGAATTGTACTATGGCAAGAAGCCAAATATTTCTTATTTTCATACTTTTGGTTGTAAATGCTTTATTCTTAACAATTGCAAGGAAAACCTTAAAAAATTTGATAGCAAATATGATCTAGGAAATATTTCTGGGTTATTCCATTATTAGCAAGGTATTTAGAGTGTACAACCTGAGATTTAAGATTGTAAAGGAATCTATCCATGTCAAATTTGATAAATATACTAACTCCATGAAATGAACTATTTATTTTGATGATAAGATAGATAATTTTTCAATAAGTATGGAAAAACTAAAGTTACAAGATAAACAAGTAGAAGCTTTACTATTAGAGACAATAATAGATGAAGCTGAATCATCCACAATAGAGGTAAATAAACAAGGTAATATATATCTTCCCAAAGATTGGAGGTTTATGCATGCTCATCCTGAAGACTAAATAATTTTTGATATATATGACAAAGAACTAGATCATTTTATCACCAAATATGTGGTAATTTTACCTTCATCTTGAGCCAACTTGCATAGACCAAGCATTAGAAGATGAAAATTGGACTTTAGCTATGGAAGAAGAATTGGACCAAATTAAAAAATGTAATGTGTGGACTTTTGTTTCAAGACCAAACCATCAATCTATTATAGTAATCAAATAGATCTTTAGAAATAAACTGGATGAATTGGGAATTGTGATGAGAAATGAGGCAAAATTAGTTGCAAAGGAGTATTATCAAGAAAAAGGTATTGACTTTGATAAGTCATACGCCCCTATTACAAGGATTGAAGCCATTAGAATGCTTCTTGCATTTGCATCATATATGAATTTCAAGCTATATCATATAGATGTAAAAAGTGCATTCTTGAATGGTTTCATTAATGAAAAGGTGTATGTAGAACAACCCTAGGTTTGAAAACCCCCATAATACAAATCATGTCTTCAAACTCAAGAAAGCCCTTTATGGTCTGAAACAGGCTCCTAGAGCTTAGTACGAGAGGCTAAGCAAATTTTTTATTGAAAAAAGTTTTTCAATGAGTAAAGTGGATACTACTCTCTCCATTAAGTAGGCAAAGAATAACATACTCACAATTCAAATTTATGTTGATGATATAGTATTTGGTGCAACTAATAAAAACCTTTGCTAAGAATTTTCCAAGACAACACAAGGAGAATTTGAAATGAGCTTGATGAGTGAACTCAAGTTCTTCTTGTAACTACAAATCAAACAAGAGAAAGAAAGAATTTTCATCTACCAAGACAAGTATACAAAAGAACTTCTAAAGAAATTCAACATTGAAGACAGTAAAAAATATGGAACACCAATGAATACTTCAATAAAAATGGACAAAGATGAAAGAGGTAAATATATATGTCACAAACTTTATAGAAGCATGATAGGATCATTATTATACTTGACTTTCAGTAGACCAGATATAATGTTTAGCATCTGCATATGTGCTAGATTTCAGTCAGATCCCAAAGAGTCACACTTAATTACTATGAAAAAAATCTTTAGATACCTATTAGAGACACCAAACTTTAGTTTGCAGTATCCAAAAGGTTCTGATTTTAATTTGGTAGGGTACTAAGATGTAGATTTTGCTAGATATAAAGTGGATAGAAAGAGTACCTCAAGATCATGTTAGTTTCTAGAAAGTATGATCATATCATAGTTCTCCAAAAAATAGACATTTGTTGCATATCAACTGCTGAAGTAGAATATATAGCAGCAAGCAGTTGCTGTGCACAAATCCTATGAATGAAACAAGCAATTAAGTGATTTTGACCTTAAATTTGTTAATATACCTATAAGATGTGACAATACAAGTGCCACAAATTTGACCAAGAATCCAGTTTTGCATTCTAAAACAAAACATATAAAAATTTGACATCACTTTATCAAAGATCATGTTCAAAATCATATCATTTGTCTAAAATTTGTGCCAACTA
>JAYJMB010021105.1:0-69609 GCA_036873735.1 Pouteria campechiana | reverse complement strand
ACATATAAAAATTTGACATCACTTTATCAAAGATCATGTTCAAAATCATATCATTTGTCTAAAATTTGTGCCAACTAGGTGTTTGTCAAGAAGAGAACTAGGTGTTTTAGGTCCAAATACTTAATTTGCAATTAATAGAATATCTATATGATAAAAAATATATATATTCCTTACTGATTATTCCATTAAAAATGCTCAAAAGAATAAATTGAAAATTCGTGACATTTTGGAGCCTCCGAAATCATCTTTGGACACTCCAATGATCCATTTAGAAACCTCCAAAGATTTATCTTACCTCTTATATAATTAATAATATGGTTCGCAGCCTCTAAAATAAAATTTTGGAGCAACCGAAGCTCATCTCTTTAAATTACTATTTTGTTGCCTCCAAAAACCACACGCATTTTAATTAGAGCCTTCAACAACTGAATCCTTTATCATTTTAGAGGAACCAAAATTTTTAATTGGTTAATCCGATATCTTCCATCACATACTAAAAGCTTTGAGCACCTCTGAAAACCTAAAACCCCTCTCCTTGAGCATCCGAGAACCCCCTTCAAAGAAAACCCTCTTTCTTCCCGCCTAATTCAAATTTCTCAATATAAACAATCTTTCCATCATTTGCATTAATTTGTTCCACCCTAATCAAAAACTCTTATCGTTTTCTAATCCTAACCCTCTTCAGTTGTAATGGTGAGAACAAAAGGAACCATCAAATTAGCAAACAAAAAAATGGAAGGAGAGAAAAGAGTATCCAGAACAAAGAACCACCAAAAGAGTCAAACAGGAAATCAACACACTTGAGGTAACATTTCTCAACAGTGAATCTGATTATTCTAGGTACTTGGAAATATATCATGATTATAAAAGGAAGAATCTTTAGCTTTGATGTTTTCAAAGACAATGGCATGAAATTAGAAGTATGTGAATGGCTGAGACACTAAGGATGGACGGAGTATATAAATCACAAAAATCATTTCTATCCAAGGCTAGTGAAAGCCCTAATCTACAATCTTAACTTTAAAACAGAAAAGTCATGGATAGGAGAAGTGGAAATTGAGGTATCCACAAAAAGTTTAAGAAGATGTTTTAATCTTCCCACAGTTGAAGCAGAACTTGGATGGCCTACTAGATAAGAATTATTTTCAGATTTCATAGGAGCAGAAATAGATGAGAAAGAGAACTATCTTCACTCCAGCCACCTAAATTGGAGTTTCAAATCAGCCTATATGATTGTAATAAATAATATGTATCCAAGAAAAAGAGCTATAGGAGATGTGTCAGAGAAATATGAAAGAATCATGTGGGCATTGAAGAATAAAAAGAAAGTGGATCTAGCAAAACTAATGTCAAATCATATTTATTTAGTAAAAAGCACCAATAGATTTCCTCTCCCCTATGGGATGGCTTTAACTAAGTTGATAAGGGAAGTAAGAGTTAAACTATCTAAGGAATATATAGAGCACCCAAGGGACTCAAACACAAATGATGAGAAGACCTTGAAGCGAATGGGCTTCAAGCAAACCTCACAATGCTAGATCAATGAAAAACCAAGAAGAGTAGCTCAATTGAAAAGATCCAGACCAGAAGAAGAAGAGGAAGAAGGAGAAAGAACAAAAAGACAAGAGATATTGGAATAGGAAACAAGAGAGACTCCAAGAGAAGTAAATAGATATGTAAGAGCAGAGGAATTAGAAGAAATCTTGAGAGAAGAAATAGAAATAGTAGCTGTAGTAGGAGCCACTCCTTTCACATCCATTAGATCACCCTCTCTAATGAGACCTTCCCATCAACCATCCACACCAACCATTCCATCAATCCCCACTACTCAACTGTAACGCCCCGACTCCCTGAGCATCATTAGTGGTAAAATCATAGGAAATTTTGACAAAGTCTCCCATGATTTACCACTATTATACAATATGCTAACTCGTAATAATTATATATTAAATACACCTTAAATATGCAAATATAATATGACCACCTCTAGCCCCTACCATTTTCTATACATCATATATATATATATATATGTCACCTCCACGACACATAAACCAAGATTGGGATACATTGTATCGTCGCTGTCAAACCATATACATCTATACCATAAAAATGACATGTTGTATATCTAGATAATATTACATGTTATATAATCATTCACCATTAAGATCTATTAATATATATCAATTTTACATTGTGAAATGAACTAGTGTCTTCAATGTGATCACTACCTAGTCCCGTCATGAGCCCCAACACCTGTTGGGCTCCATCTTTTGACCTATCAACTAAAAATTTAAATAAAAGGTTAATTCTGGGCAAAACTCAATAAGCAGATAAGCAAAAATAAATGAATGTAAATAATAAGATGAACAATGATGCAACCGAGCAAAACATGGCGTGCCATATGCATGAGTCATAGTCAGTCAGATTGCCAAGTTCATTAAGGTTCGTTGTGAATAATTTATTAATCATATCATACATATAATCATAGTAATATCTTAGACATAATCAACCGGTCAATACTGACACATATACCTATACTTCGGCACCGCTGAACATTGTCCTGTACACCATCCAATTCATATCACATTACCGCCACCTACACCATTGCATTTCTCTACCATCATCCACATACTTCACCCTAGGAGGCACACCAAATCTAAAACAGTACCCTTTCACTCTGCAATGCGTTGGGTCCATCCTAGCACTCCTGGCTAGAAGCCTGCCAGGTCCACACAGTCACACTACTGTATATACTAGCACCCCACCATCATTGTCTTACAAGAGTATCAATTCATCACTAAATATGCCTACACCAACTACTCAGGTCAAATCAAAGAACACAAGCCATCCAAGTCGATAACAACATTCGGCCATACCGGCTGCCCACACAATTACCCCTTGGCTAACCAGGTCACTCACCACATGGCGGATACATGTCAACCCCATGGCTATCATAAAATGAATATATGAGCCACACAGGGCTTCATGCCAATCAGGCACCAAAAACAAAAAATATTGACCCTTCCGAAGTTAAAACACATATACAAAAATCCTAAACTAAAATTTTTTGTTTTCTAATTTATCCATTTACGTTTGAACTAAAAAAAATTGGTAAGTTTCATATAGTATCAAAATTGTGCATCCAAAATCTTAGATAAAAATAATTTAAATTGAGAAAATTAAAAATAAAATACAAAAATATATAATAAAAATTATATACGAAATGTTCCTATTCCTTTTCACCTACAAATTTTTTCATAGATTAAAAATAACATAATAGAATTTGTCTAAAAATTTTAAATCAAAATAAATTAATTGAGGGAATAAAAAATAAAATACAAAAATCAATAAATTTTGGTAAAATGGGCAACGGGTGAATTTTTGGGTATTTATTTCCCTAATTTTTTTGGATCATCAAAAAATCAAATTGTTTATTATGAAAAAATTTTAGATTTCTTTTTCAACATATGAAAAATAACCCCATATTTTTATATTTGTAAAATTAATTCATTCTATGTGGTTTTAATCAAACTCAAGATTAGTACTTAAATAGATAATTTCATATAATACACATGTCTAGTTTCATTTTAATTTACCATCTATTTTTAATATTTTATTAATGCAAATCACATATACTAAATTAAGATATTAAATAGGATTAAACCAAATAAACAAAACCCAATTAAACCATAATATGACATGTCATATTGTATTAAACATTTAGTGCCCAAAATCAGAAATTAAACTGTCTAATTCAAGTTGAAATTAAAGCACCTGCTTCCCTTATGATATTAACTGATTGATACTGCCCTTAAGCTCCAATATACACTCTTTAATGGTTGCTTATTCCACCCCCAAATCTCAGCCTAATCATTGCAAATTTTGCATTAAATTTCATTCAAAACCACAATGAGTACATTATTTAATCGCCTCTTCAATTCGCACTAAATTCACTGGTTGCTTGGGTCATTTAGGGTATGTATTAGGAAGGTGATTAAACTCCAATTATCATGCTACAATTAAACTTAAGCACCCTACTGGAAATTACAATTTCCAGCCCCTAAACTCCCATAAACAGCATGTGTATGTGAGCCAATTTAAAAATTCATTAACCTATTTTTAATGTTTGATATTGCTGATTATTGGTTGTAGTTAATCCATCAATAATCCAACCTTAAACATTCTAATCATAGTCCCTAATTCTCTATTAAAATTTTCAGAAAACTCCCTTGAATTAGGGTTCGAAATTCATTGAAGATAAATCAATTTTTTCATGAAACCTTTGCATAAACATGTTTAACAGCTAAAGTGGATTTAAATCATACCTTAATCCTTAATTTTCCTTTGGTGGATCCCACTGATCAACAATAATCTTTGAATTTGAGTGGCTACTGCTTCTTAATCACACAAAAAAATTTATGATATGGCCCACTAAGTGCTTGAATCAACATTGCCTATTGGTTAATTGAAACAAAATGGCTTAAATTGGGAATTTAAAAGGTTAGGAAAGGCGGTCTCGCATTTTTGAGTGTAAACAGATGGTTGGGAAGATGGGGATGGATGAAATAAGCATTTATAAAATATTTTATAATATTTTTGTTATGGCACTTGGTGGTCTATGTACCTTCACACGCCTATATTCACTTGAATTTTTAAAATTCTATGTAATTCTCATTGATAGCACATGCGAATCATTTATTTGATAATTCACATGCCCAAATAAATTTTCTCATCCTTTACATATGTCATTTCATAATTTTTTTAATTATTTTTTATTTAAATTCAATTTAACCAAAATTTTTAAAAAATTACTAGCAACTTGATTTTCATCTTTCTACATGCAATTTTTTTTCTTCACATGTTAATCAATGATTAACATGTATCCTCATCATACTCATATTAATATAGACTTTCCATTCATTTTTAAAATTTTTCATAATAAAATTTCTAAAAAATTCAATTTTACAGTATGTCACATCAAAAAATTTATAGAATTTACAATAATAAAAATTTATATTTTTGAAATTTTAGGGCCTTACATCAACCCACTCCACAAAGCCTAGAAAATAGACTTGAACACATTGAAAACCTTCTATCATCTCTAGCTCTTCAACTTAACAATATTTATCATAAGCTAGAAAACTCCATGTTGTTATTCTTAAAGCTTATAAGATTGAGCAAAGGCTTGACTCTCTAACTTTACTATCACAGTCACTTAGAGGTCAAGCTTATCATCCACACTCTCCATCTCTACCTCACTTTTTTCCAATAAAAAATCACTCACCAATTTCTTCCCCTACACATTCTCCACACTCATCACCTGCAATTCCAGAAGTTGTTCAACCTAATGGTGAACCTATTGAAATTGCTTCTACCTCTCCTCTAACATAATCTCCTTCTATCCTTCCCAACTTTCCACCATATGAAACCTCTCCAAACCTGCCTGAGGATTACCTTTTCAATCCCTGTAAAGCTATTGTTAGACATGTAAAGTATCCCATCATAGTACCACTTCCCAGATTTTATTTCCTTCCTCTAGGACGAGAAGTTTGGCTAGACTGGACAATTGAAGATCTCATTCTATTAGGAGAAATAATTCTCACTCGAATTGAAGAGCTTCCTCCATAAATGACGAAAGTTTCATAATGGAAAAGAGCTCCAACTCCTCCTCCTCCTGCCCCCAAACTAGCTAATGATAATCCTAATATTCTTCTCCGTATCTCAAACCCCATCAGGATGACATATTCTGAGTTCAGGAACATATCAGAAATAAATTCCACCATTATTCGCATGCTCCTTTCTCAATTTATCATTCTCTCTCCTTAGAAAGTGCCTTTCCTAGAACTCACAAATCCTAACACTTTAATTGAATCCAACTCATTCCCAATCTTTCCTTCACTCCCAAAGGCTATAATAAAGAGTCAATCATTCAAAGATACTCTAAAAGACTTCGTCACTCACTCCCAAAGCTAGGTAACCTAGACATTCATTTCCATCACCCTCAGATCCTCATCAGATCATTTTTATAATTAAAGAAGAATCTTCATTCTACTCCCATACCAATCTGCAAGCCATTGTTGATAATCTTCCTCTCCCCTATCCACAACTTAATGATTCATCAATTTAACACAAATTTTGGGTGAGCTATTCTAAACCTTCTCCCTCACCTGAACCAACTCCACCTCCTTCTCCCAAAGCCAAAGCCTTAAGAAAACCACCTATTATCCAAAAACCAAAACCATTACCCAAACTATCATCTTCTGCACCTTCATCCCAGCCATCATCTTCTAAACCCAAGAGAAAACCAAGAATTTCACCTCCTGAAAGAACACAAAAAGGCTCATCTTTCTCACATCTTCATATATTATGAAAAATATACTGCCAGGATGAATGCCAACATAGAAACCATCTTAAAAGACACTACTATCTTCTTTCCTAAGTTACTATATCCATAATTTTGAGAGCATATTGATTTTATTTATGTCACTAACTGTGGACCTACAGCCTCCACTCATGAACCACCAACTATAAGTCTAAAAGATCCATTTTTCATTCTACCTCCTCCACCAAAAAGAACTAAGAGTACCACTTCTACTCAATCCAAGTCCTCTTCTAAACCATCACCCTCACAACCTAAGCCTACTCACCCAAGTCCTCTTCTCCCACATAAAGAATTCATTACTAGAACTTACAAAAGAAAATCCAAACATTCTACTAATTCTGTTGCATCTGCACTTTCATCTCTTTCTTTAATTTTTTTTGGCTGACGCTTGTCTAATGTATGATATCTTTCTCTTGGATGTATTAATTTGTAATTTCTACTTTCTGAGTAAGACTCCTTTTATATGTAATTTTGATAATTTTATGTAATTTGTTCCATAACAAGCACTGTCAATAGATTTTGTTTCTTTACACCTTTTTTATTATAACAAAAAGGGGAGAAAATGTAGTGTGAAATGTATGAAATGTAGTGCACCTATTCAGGGGGTGTTGCGCCAAATCAATAGAAATTCATTTTATATCAAACATGCATTTAGCTGCTTTAAATATTTTTTGAATTCTAATTGCATAATTCTGAAAGGTATATCACTCAATATTTTGTCATCATCATAAAGGGGGGGAATGTTGAACATACACTCTTATCTAGCTTGATTTTGATGATGAACATTTTTAACCAACCATATTTTGAAGATAAGCAAAGATATGAGTGAAATATTAAGGTACTAATAATTTATTCTTAAGTATTTGCAGAAACATTCTCAAACTAATCTATAAGAATTATCTTCATCATGCTTAAAGGAAGAAACCAAGTAAATGCTCAAGAGAACTAAATGCTCAAGAGAACTAAGTATATAATTTAAAAATATACTTAAGAGAAGAAAACAAAAATTCAAAATCATTAAGGGAACTTCGGAGTTAACTTCGAAGCTACAATTTTATCCCTTTAGAGTTATTCAACCACTGCGGAGACAAAAGGAAACATCTTCAGAGTGATTAAATTTTTTCGAAGTCACGAGCTCACAACCTTCAAAGTCAGCAAAGATTCTTTGGAGTTAAGGCAAGCTCTTCGGAGTCGATAAGGTTCTTCGAAGACAACATCGAGAGTTTCAGAGTTAACAAGACAGTCTTCAAATAACACAATTTGTCAGAGTCAGGAAAGAAACATTTGGGAGTCATAGATTAAAGTACTTTGGATCCAAGTGAACTTCTTCAAAGTTAGTTCATTGGAGTCATAGGATAAGTACTTCGGAGATAAGGAGATTCTTCAAAGTCAACCCTTGATGAATCCGACGCAAGTCACCACTATCGCCCCACTTTAGAGATACCGAAACTTAACTTTCGAGCATCTGAAGATATGGTGGCGTGTGAACTATGTGAAAATCTTTTACAACTTAATCATCAGAAGATTTGATGCTGCAAAATTAGAGACTTTGAAATCACAGAGAAAGCTCAATAGTCAAATATTTGAATTTTCTTTTGTATTAAATGAACCTCAGATACCATAGCAGAGGTAGTCAGAAGCTTCAATATAAAAAGGGTTAAGTAAGAATGAAGAAAGTAGATGATAGTTTTGAGAAATAAAAAGAGCAGAGCATTTACTAAGAATTTAAAATTTTTCTTCTACGAGTTCAATTCCACTGTGCCTCACTCCAAGAAGCATCCAAAGTCATCTATTCAATCGCTTCTGGAGATTGAATCTTATCACTTTATTACTATATTTATTATGCTTACTGCTTATAAACTTCATACAAAATCAGTCTATTAGAGGCATCTATATTTGTACATAGTCATTTATCTTTGCATATTTTTGCAAGCCAAGGACTTGCATTTGAGTATTGTAAGCAAGCAGAAAACTTGCTTAGGAATTGTAAAAGTTAGTTGATGAGCTTAAAAATCAACAAGTATATTTATTTAATTAAAAGAATGTTGATCAAAGAAGGTGTTAGTGGAAGCCAAGTTTAACAGAAAAGGCTAACTTAGAGAAGTGAAGTAAAAACCTAAGTGAAAGGCCTAACCACTATTAAAACCCTTGTCTAAGTGCATCGTGTTATTCCTTCCTTTCCTATCTTTGCACTATAGCTCTTATCTGGTTAAAGATTTTAAAGGCTCAATTCATATCCCCCCTCCCCCTCTATTACTATTGAGCCACCATCTAAATGGAACCAACGAGGATGAGGAATCTGTACTACTTATAACTTTGGGTTTAAGTTGACTAATGGAATCCAAGTTAGGAATTTAACTTAGAGAGTAAAGTAGATAGAATTTGCCGAACCTCTATAATTTCTGTCTTTAATTTTATTTGTGGTTTAATACTCTGGTGTAATTGACATGCATCGGTTAATTTTGATTGCATAAGTCATAGTATAGGACTAACAGGCTACATGTGTCTCTAGGGTTTCCATCCTATAATTCATTTGGGCTTGATTGGCAAAGAGTTGGCTTGATTGAAGGTTTTGAGGGAAGTTAGGTTTGTGGAATAGTAATGTATGGTGGGTTGGTGAAGGGTTGAAGGCTATGAGGTAGTTGGTGCAATTGTTATATCTTTATTTTCTTGAATCTTGCTTTTTGCTCCTCTTACTTTTCATTTTCTATCTTCTCTTCTCCCTCCTTCTATCTCTTCTCTTCTCTTTCCTCTTTCAGTGATCCATTCACTAGTAGTAAGTTTAAATCTCATTCTATTTACAGTGAATTCATTAATAAGTTTTGTTTTCTTGACCTATTCCCCAAGTTCATCCTTGATATCCACTTTGTAGTCTCTGATAAATTTGGTGAAGTACATCCCAAATGGCAATGGGAATTTGGTGTTTGTCTTCACCATGTAGAGGTGCTCTGATATATGCTGGACAATTTTTATCTTCTTTGTGATCTTTAAAGCCTACAAAATTCTTGAAGCATAGCTCTCTATCTCTCTAGAACAAACAAACATGAAGCACTGGGTGAATGATTGAACTTGAAGAAATATGTCTCATCACCTAAGTTCCATCAACCTAGATCCAATCATAAAAACTCAACTCTCTTGCGATGATATATTTACTCAAATAATCTCAAAATTAGTAATAGATGTTTAGTCTTTATTTCCTGTTTCTATGTGGCAGTTCTCAAATTCATTTGCCCCCTCATAATACCACAGGACTTTCTAATGTTTTTATATAAAGAAACAAACAACCATGAATCCAGAATGGGAAAAAGTTAAAAATAAAATAAAAGGTTTACAAGTGTTCGTGAAAGAGTTTAAAGCCCTGTATCAATTCAACTTGCTAACTCGGCTCAACGCATCTACATGAAATTGGTACCCTACCTGGATATGGCAATCTGGGTTTTCGCCATCCTCAACTCAACCAACGATTTGGCCTCCCTGGATTTGGCGCGAAAAGGAATTCAGTGAATCCGACCTGGTGCCCAACATATAGATATAAACTCACATTTTCAATTGAATATTCAGTATCTTTAGATCTTCAATAATATACAGGAGTAAGTGCATGCACGTTTTGATAATTACTACAATCCCCTTCAATGAATAAAACATAGAAGATTCACTGAAATGAAATAGAAAATAACACGTTTTCAGCAATTCCAATTATTGGGGCATCATAGCCAGGAAGCTAATCCGACATCAAGGAGTAGCCCACTTCTTGACATTTTTGGAATTCGGATCAGCAGGTAAGCTTGCCCCTGCTTCGGGGAAAAGGAACTGCGTCATGGATATCCTCAACACCGGCGGCGAACATGACCATATGATCAAAGCTGAGGCTGAATCCAGAGCAGCCAATGCAACCATGCCTTTTAATATCGAAGTACCATTCATAGTGATCTTTTGCCAAACCTCGTCCGGTGATCCTGCAACAATTTGTACATAGGTGTTTATATGTGGAAGATCGAATGAGGCCACAAAGGATGGCATACACAGCCTAATTAAACTCATGTAATCGAAACACTTGAATGACATAATACTTCATTTTTAAAGAGGTTTATATAATTCTTTTCGACTTTCCTGGATGTCAGGGCCGTGGCTTCCCCCACCCAACATTCCAAAAAGCAAAAATTTATTTAGTCAAGGAAGCCCTGACAACAAGGCCCATTTCTTACCCCCACCGTTTTTGAATAATGTTCTTGGTCACCTCCTCTCTAGGCTCTCCATGGCTATTTTGACTTGTTTAGCCGGGATTAGCAGGATCCATGGTTTGGTAATCTAGACTATGTTGCACATGATGTCATACCATTTCTGGATCTGCAATCACTTAATATGATCAAAGAATTTAAAACCTTTTCTGTTTTCGCAGTTGCATATGGAGCCAATATATTTCTTTATATTGACTGTCTCATCTGTGAGATGAACAGTTAAGATCGTGCAATTGAGGAAGCATTTGTGGTATGGTTTCATCCATATGTAGGGTTAGAGACAGGAAATACCTTCTAGTGATTACATCCATGCGTTCCTCCCTTTGGCATCCCCTAACCAAAATTCCAACCTGTATCTCAAAACCAAACAGCTCAATAAATACTTTTGAATGTTCATGGGCATTACAAATGTTAAGAGTTCAATGCCAGTTAAAGAAGTATTTCACCAAGTTATGATGTTTCATATATATTCCAACCATGGTAAAAGAAGAGAGACTGAGATTAACTTGTCGTAGTGGATCCTTTACGGATTTCATGCCATTATTTGGATAGCATTAAGAAAACAAAAGGAGGAAAAAAGCGGCCACCCAGACAGCTTTAGGTAAAATGAGTTTCTTGTTGACTTCATTTCTATAGAATAGAGTTTTTATAAAGTAATTTATCTATGGGCATCCAAATGGGCCTTCGTGTTTTTATGGAACAATTGAACATACCTTTGGTATGACAACATCAAAAGCAGCTACTGTTTTCCCGTCATCATTCAAGCGTGCATAAAATGGCTTTACATCTTCTGGATGATCATATATGATCACTGGCTTTTGGTAGGTCTCCTCAGCCAAGTATCTACCAACATAAAAAACCATTTTAAGCATCAGAATGATAGAAAAATATGCTAAATATTTGTCAAATATTTCATACCTCTCCTGCTCTTCACTGAGATCAATACCCCACTCTACCCGTGTTTCAAATGTTTTATGTCGAACCTAGTTGGCCAATAGCAAGATATATCATGAATATTTCAATTGGAATGAAAATTGAGGTAATAAAAATAAAAAACTTGTAGTAGCTGTATTAGTTTTCTTAGTTATTACCTCCATCAAAAGTTCAATTGCTTTAGAGTAGGTGATGCGCTCAAATTTGGATGATGCCACAGACTGAAGGTGGTCAACAGTGGTCTTGGCAACTTGTTTCCAAACAAGCATCAAATCATCAGAACAATTTTCTAAAATCTGCTGACAGAGGAACTTCAAGTAGTCTTCGGCACAATTCATGACATCCTGCAGGTGATCAGATGCATAAAAATGCATTGAACTTTATAAAACAGAATAGTTCTGCATGTAAAAAATTTATACGTATAGACTTTAGTAGTGGAGGGATGCACTCATCCTCGTACAACATTTGCATCACATGTAATTAGAATGAGTGGTCCTGATTACAAGTAGTCATGAACTGAGATAGAATTATGAATGAGTAAAATGAGATAAACCGAGCATTAGGCATCTACTTTGCACAACGCTTTGCACAAACAAGCTTATATAAGCATCTGATATCCAAGCTGGCTAGATCCCATTTGAGAGAAAAATCACATAAACTTTTAGTCCAAATATAGAAGCCTAACACTGGGAAAATGGAGTAGAAGAAACACCTCTAATTCTGAGAAGGCTATGACAAGATCGACCGTCCACGACTCTGCCAAGTGCTTTGGTAGATCAGACTTTTCAGCTTGGAAAGTTGGCCCAAATGTGTAAACCATACCAAGGGCACATGCATAACACTCAAGGTGAAGCTGAGCAGAAACCGTCAGGTAAGCCTGGCAAGAGAAGAAATCTTCAGATACGTCCATCTTCTGAACCTTAGAGGAAATTTCTGTGGTCAGTTTTTCCTGTTTTTCCATCTGAAATGCAAGCTGGTTGGTCTTCTGTAGGTCCAAAATTGCAGCCATCAATGCTTCCTTGTCGCTTTCATTTCTCTGTAATTGTTGGACTCGGTTGCTCTTCTCCTTAATTGCAGCCCTGACAACTTCAAGGTTAAGATCTCCATCATCATTCGTAAGATTGAGCTCATCTCTCTTCTCTGGTTTCTTCAGTAGAGTTGTGACCTGGAACTGGTCACTACTTCCTATTGAATTTATAGAAGTCATAATGGGCATATTCACATGAAGGAAACCATTTTTCTGGAAGAATGTGTGCGTTCCATGAGTTAAGGCACTGCGGATTCGAGTAATAGATGCTGCCTGCAAGACAAACAATATTTGCTAATTAGTGTTTTCTTCACTGTCTTCTTAAACGTGTCAGAAAAAATGAAACACACCATATAACAGAATAACTGCAATTTTTCATGTCATTTAAAGTATGGCTTTTCTCCCTTTTTACCTTTATTTTGAGCAGCTTAATTCATCAAAGAAACAAAAAGAAAAAAAAGCCCCCATGCATTTTTTTACTTTCAGCATTGTTTTTCCTTGTACTAGTACATGCATAGTTGTTAATAACCTTCATTGATTGGATGCCATTGTCGGAAATGCATTCTATGTTTTCCAAACAAAATGCAACATTTCGAGTGCTTGAGTGAAATAGAAGCTCTGCATATGCATGAATAGAAAACTGGTGTACTTGACACATTCCATTTACTTCAAAAGATGGTATATTTTCAAGCCCATAAACTATTTAAACATGACAAAGCGAAAGAACAAATGATAATGCACAAATCTAATTTCAGCAATAAGATGTGTGGATGATTAAATTCATCTAATCCTTTGGCAAGACCAGCTATACTTCATGAACATCTTGAACACATGAAGCACGCATTTATGGAGATGAAACTTGTTTGTTCCTTGGAAACTCAGATGGTGAAACAAAAAAGGGAAAGAACAGTTACCATAGTTGTCCGTGGGCGAAGGTGAGGGTAACTGCGAAGGAATTGTAGAGGTAATCTTGGATTGGACAAAGGGTAATTTGTAGGATCAATTGGCCCAATTTGCATAATTTTCTCCACATCAAGCTCTATAAGACGTTTGCCAGGTATCGATGACCGTTTCAGCACACCTTCTGCTAAGATAGAAGTCCCCAGTGGTGTAACTCTGTTTCCAGGAGCTACGGATGAGCGTACCAGCAGCTGGAAGCGGCTCTCACATGAAGTAAAAGCATGAATGACAGCAAATGAATCAAAGTAACACATGAAATGCATGAAAGCACATCTTGCGATACTCAATTCGCTAACAAAGCAAAAATAGAAACATGCATGTGCCCATTCATATCATGAAATCTTTCATTTACTTGCAATTGCCTACCAGTTATATCTGGTGGCTGTTACAGTATCTGTACTATCCGGCATTCAATTTCAGAGAACAGGTACATTTGGAGACCATTTGGGACAATTCAATGGAGCCCATTAATTGATGATGAGGCATTCGGATCACACTCATCTGCCTCCTATAGGATAGGGCAAGAGATAGTCACTAATTTCTTTCTTGCTCAGCTAGTCTCACTATGACATTCCCCTTCTACTAATGTTTCACAGTAACAAACATCCCGAGAGATTAGCTTCTTATCAGGTTAACGATTCACTGAACCGAGGCCCACTTTTGGTGTTCCACAGCATGTAATTGGGGCACCCCCACAATGGATGAGCAAGCTTCAACATGCACAGCTTTAGCTCTTCAAACAACCCAGTCCTCCATATGTAGCAAAGGAGGCCTCCAACACATTGACTAGCGTAAGCAGTGCTCCAACAGAGTATCTTCCATCTTTATGGTAGTGGATCAAATGCTCACACATGCAGGTGCACGCAAATCAGGTCATAGGTCACGGCAGGTCGCAGGGGTTTTACAAACAAGCCTCTCTCTGGCGAAATCATCTAATGACATGATTTAACCTGATTGGTATGCATGCGAGTTAGAAGAGAACATAGAGCACATAAATACGTGTATTCGATCTGCTTCATATTTTTAGCATCAGAGATATTCTCGGGCAACACCTATCAAGGCGGGGCTAATAATACTTCTATCATGAAATGCTTTCACACACATACACACACAAAACGCAGTTGATTCCTACTGAATAATATGTGACTAATAAAGCTGAATACATTTTTCAATCAGCAATAATGAGCATCTTGATTGAAAATTTATAAAGACCATAGTAATAGAAAAATCCTGAGAGTCCATGTGAATCCGTTTAAAATTTTTAATTATTTTGTAATCTACAAGAGATTAGGCATTCATCTACTCCATTCAAAGTGTTATTCTTTCAAAAATGAATTACTAACTGAATTAGAGATAATTTAAATACTTATATAAATAATTTTTCGGTTTTTTACATGTTATAACATTATTTTGAATGGTTATCTCTTTACAAGTATTCAATCAAAATTTTGTACGGTGGATTAACTAAATAAATGGTGCAAAATATAATGAATGGCTTGGATGTGATCATAACATCATACAAAGCCATAAACTTAAAAAGGCAGTACTGAATAACGACCCTTTTCCTGTCTCTTTTAATTCTTGTTTCATCTCCTCTCATAAAATCTATCAGGCGAGAAAGTTAAGGAATCAATCAATACGCACCTGAAGGCTCGGGATGCAGGAACCATCATTCAACAACAAATAAGCGACAGTGGCTGCATTTTGAGCTGGTGAAACTACATCCGATGGTTTCACGTGTCGACGGCCACTACTTCTGACGAATGCCTGCAAGATTGACCGCAAACGAGGTGGAAGGCGGTTCCGTATAAGCTCTGCACATGTCACATCGTCAGCAGCTTCTTCGGCAGTTGTTGTTGCCGCTGCTCTTTCTGGCGCTGTGGAAGTAGTCTCAGCTCGCTTTTTTGACGACTTGACCCATCCACCGACCACAACTCTCTTGTCAATCAATCCCTCCCCTTTGTCGGAGCAGCCTAAGATGGTTTTCAAGAGCACCCGTTTCGAGTATTTGGATTGCTCCACCTGTTGTTCGGAGACAACAACAGCTTCCTCAGACGCCATAGATTTGGATTGCTCTGCATGCTGTTCAGGGACAGCAACAGCTTCTTTGGATTCCATGGAGAGAAAAACAAATCTTGCTATGTTTTTTGTTTGGGAAATAGTGATTGGCATTGAATCTTCTTATAGATGAAGGATTCTTTGCTTGAGTAGTGCTTTCGATGAATGGGAGGTTGTGTGGTGTGGTGGGGAAGGAAAGGGATTTTCTCGGATTTCAGCCATCTCAGGAGAAAGAGATAGGGGTGAAGGAGTTGGGATTTTGAATCTTCTGCTCTGTTTTCCGAGTTGAGAAGTCGCGGGAAACAGAAGAGGTTTGCTATCGTGTGTTTGCTGGAAAACGGAAAGGAAGAGTTTGAGGGAACGGTAACCGCCAACTGCGTCAGTTGGGTAAGGAATAAGGAACAATGTCATGCTACATCTATTCCCTAATAAATATGGTATACCTTACCATTCCCCCCGTCCACGTGGGGTGGTGAATGACCGATCAGAACTTCATGATAAAATCATACACTCTGTTCTTGAGGAATTTTCAGATTGAATGACTAACATCATCTGAAATTGTAGTGTTGGTCATCATATCAGGTCTAGTCTGCCCAGCAGCTGCTGCACTTGAGGCCCCATCTGTCAACCTTGCCAGCCCACAAAGTATCCTCCAAAAGGCGGACGAAGTTTGCTTCCCATTCAGATTTAGCTACTAGGCATGCGTGGAGAAAATTTGAATGGAAGCTTTCTACTCCAGCCGGATACCAAATTCCACTTCGCGTCTCAATTCATCTGCCATTCGCATTACCCCTCACTAAATTCAGATGTACTATATCACTTGCATGCAAGGTAAGTAGAAATAAAATGTTTTTACAAAAATTAGAGCCTATGGCCCTTGTAAACCAAGCCCAAAGTCTTTATCAATTTGAAAGTCATGCCTTGATTAGATAAAAATTATCAGGATGTACAATAGCCATAGCTTTAAACCTTTATTAATAGTGCGTAATCTATATATTCTTTACTCTTCAACTGTTATTTATCATCTCCAATTATCTCTAAACATTTCCAAAACTGTGGTAATGCAAACCAAATTCTAGCTCTAACCACATTCTTGTGTCTTTAATTCAATCCTAGACCTAAACTTTGGTGTATAAAAGTCTTAAATTATTTTCATAAATTTATAAATATATGATTAACTTTGGACTAAATTCTTTTAACATCAAGACAATATATGAAAGGTATAGAATTATCATTTTACATACGAAAAGAATGGTATTCAAAAAGAATTAATTTACAGGTTGGACTAAAAATAAGTGCTTCTAGTTTCCATATATGATAATTAGTGTTAAGGAAGGTGGCCTAGAATTTGGATTGAATTATTTAAATCTTTAATTGAACTCGACTTTATGCATATTTAAATCTGTATATATAATGATTAGTCTTAAACTTTATTTTAATTGTTATTGCTCGACTGACTGGCGAACCTGTGTGACTCATAGGTCAAGGCATGGCTTACAAGCTATGAGCATTTTTTCACAAGCATCCAAAATCACGATATTATTATCCAAATGGTCAACATTTAATCAAACCCAATGCCCTACGTTCAGGTGTAATAAAAATAAATAATCGCCACTTCTGAACTAAATATCGCAGCTTTAGGCAGGACAAATATAAGCCACTGGCAAACAACCACAATCCATACACGGCTTCTCGAATTTTAGGCCATATACAAATAGAAATTGCAACCATGCACAAACATCTATTTAAGCATTTTCTGAATGAACCGATACAAAAGCATTGTACATCTTTCTTTTAATTAAGCTGCTTGGGATGTAATTCAGGACTGTGATCCATCACGGTCTAAAATGCACAAAATATTGTAATTTTCTGATTTTATTTATTATGAATAAATTCATCATTCTCTAGACAAGGCAATTTCTTTGTCAATACCAACCAATCGATGGGATGACATAAAAGAATGTTATGTTGCAATTCTGTACACATTCGTATTATCACTCAGCAAATTCGTAGGGCACTATCACTTCCACTAAAGGTAAGTAATAAAATGCTTTTTCGAAAATCGAACGCATGGCTATTCTAAATTAAGCTAAAGTTTGTTATCAATTCAAAATTGATACATTTATTACATAAAATAATACTTTTAAATATTAAACATCCAATTTTGAAAATATTTATAATTTCCCATTTTATTTTCAAATTTTGAATTTCTATTCTAGACACAAAAAGCTCATAGATAATAAATGTTTTTTTTTAAACTAGCATCTTTATTTAATGAAAGTATATCATGATCTACAAAAGTGCATAGTTGCCGTAGCTTTTAACTTTTATTAATAGTATGCTGAAAATGTTTTAATAAAAGGGTTTCTTTAAAGTTTCAAAGAAACCTAAGTTAATCAAATACGTGTAAATAAAATATAATTTAACCATCATACTCAACATTATCACTTTAATTAAAACATATAAAATTATTTTGATAAGAGGCTTATGTATTCCATTCAATAAAAATGTATAAAATTATATACAAAATACAAAAATTACTTACATCGATTTATACATATATTAAAATATTCTAAACTTTGTAGAATTATAAAGAACATAAGTTAAAGACTTTCAAAGGCATGAATGCATGATTATATCGTTGTGGGTTCAATAAGAAATAAAAAAATTTAAATTATGGATATTAGCTCTCAAATTATGCAAATTTTAAGCGCACTTAAATATTTTATTTAAATAATCTTTATATTACTAAATAAACCAATGATGTTAAGTAATATAGAAGGATTGATTTTATTTAATTATTTATAATGAAAAACAAAAAAAAGTTCCTTTAAAATTTAAAAGAAACCATACTTTTTAACCATTTCCTACAAAATAGAATACCTAAATGTTTCATTCTACAACCATTATTTATAATCTTCAATCCTCGCTGCATACTGCTACGATTGTAGTAATGCAAAACAAACTCTAATCGTAGCCTATTCCCATGTTTTTAATTCAATGCTAAACCTGATATAAAAGTCTTAAATTATTTTTATAAATTTATAAATGCATGACTAACTTTGGATAAATTGAATTAACATTCGTAAAAATATATGAAAGGTATAGAATTATCATTTTAAAGGAAAAAAGAATGGTACTCAATTATCCGCTCGATTTAGAACTTTTAGAAAGGGTTTTTGAATATGTCATCCTACAGATTTTTAATGATAACAACGGAAATTCAAAAAGAATTAATACAAACGTTGGAGTAAAAATAAGTGCTTGTGTTTCTTTTTGTATATTATGACTAGTGTCGTGATAGGTGGACCAGAATTGGGGTTGAACTATTTAGATCTTTAATTTAATTTTACTTTAAAATTAAGCTAGATTCAATTTCAACTTTTTTGAAAGATCTCAATCTAAATCCAGAAAACTCTGGTTAGCTTATTCAACCTTATGCTGAAAATAGTTCAAGTTGCACCTTTATGATATTTTATTTGACAAATATACTAAGAGAAGTATTGAGGGAATGTTTGTAATAATAATAATAGTAAAAAAAAAAAACAGAAAAGCTTGTGGTGACATTGTAATTTCCCAGTAAATAAAACCGCCAAGTGGGCCCACAATGGTGAGAGGTACTTTCCATATCCACAATCCAGGAACGAAGACGCCACGATCCAGGAACGAAGACAGCCACAGATACGGAGTAGATGAGAGGAGGAGAGCTGCAGCTCCATCCATTTCTCCAGCAATGTTTGCTGCGGCAACGCTCGGCTCTGCTGCATTCAGCACAAGTAACAGCAGATGCATCACTGACGGAAATACTTGCAACCCTTCTTCCGTAAATTCATCTGCTTTCTCCTACTCCACACTCTCCCCTCTCAAACGGCCTCCCTGCGCCCTGAGATTGGCTGTTGCTTGTAACTGCAGCAGCCACAGCAGCGATGTTAAGATCCAACCCCTTGAACAAGATGGGCAACTAGTTGATGAGGGTTCGCGGTCGGTTAATTCTACTGTCCGGCAAACTCGGGTATGATTTTCCATTCTCCCATCATCTTTTGATGCACGAGGTCCATCGAATTGTGAATGTCTGCTCTAATGTGATTCTTCTAGTTTATGTACTTTGGATTCCCAAGAGGGAACGCTTCTAGTTATTTGATTTAAAGGCAAACAGGACAATATGCCAATAGACTACACTTGAAACTCCTTGCTAGTTTCAGTCTTGAGTTGTGGACTGATATTGTGAATCAATTTGATTGTGGTGCTC
Organism: Pouteria campechiana; assembly: GCA_036873735.1. Lineage (NCBI taxonomy): Eukaryota > Viridiplantae > Streptophyta > Magnoliopsida > Ericales > Sapotaceae > Pouteria > Pouteria campechiana. The sequence continues at coordinate 49,762 of JAYJMB010021105.1, read as the reverse complement.
AACAGTCTCACATCTAGATCTAGTTCTTAAGTTGAATTTGTTTCTCTGATAAATTGTAGCAATAGAGGGTGGTTCATCAAAGAGAAGATCGATCCAACAGTAGGATTGTCTTTATTGATCGTAAGTGAATAGTATCTTCATCAGTTGATGGAGTGGCTGTCTTGCAATTTGGGGTCCTTTAAATCGATCAAATTGTTTTTTTAGAAATGAATTAGGGATGGTCTTAGCTGTTCATTAAGTTTCTAAGGATAATTTGAACCTAAGTTGACCTAGGATACATTTGATATGTATGGTGTGGCTGCTAAAGATGGTTGTAAGATTCATCAAATTAATAAAATTGACAGGATTGATCTTCACTCCCATTTAGCTTCTTAAGATAAATTGAATGCAGGTTGACTGCCGATATGTTTGATTTCTATTATGCAAAAGGAAATTGCCATGTAAGACGGATGGCATGACTGCTAAGGTTGGTTTTAGAATTTGCCAATATATTTTTGTCAAACACATGGAATACACTTGTGTGCATGAGTAGAAAAATACTTTTCTCTTGCACGAAAATGTCATAGGCCATGCAGCTTTTCTACCACTTTTACCCTTACTCTCTCTCTCTCTCTCTCTCTCTCTCTCCTTTTAGTGATTTCTTGTCCACATAGTAGACAGAAACGCATGTCTAACAATTCAGCTCTAGCAATGACTCAGTAAGAATGTGATGGTTGATGGGATGTAGTCCCATACAGTTTTGGGCTAACAAAACCATTACCACATCTTGGCAACAATTAAGATGGCAATGTGAATGAAGTTGTTATCTCAATTCAATTTTCAAATTAGGGTGATGAATAACATTTTCATTTATTTGCAAATCACACCTTTTCATGGCCAAAATTATAATCATTAGAGCATGCGGATGAATATGATGTTTGGGTTTTATAAAATCTGAGAAATTGGGAAGCATAAATTTTCCAAACCCATAGTTCAAGCAAACTTCAATGCTCTAGGTGTTGGATGAATTGATCTTCGAAAAGATTGTTGCAGCAAAAACTTCAAAAGTGGCCGTGGGACATCCTACAGGCAATTCATGAGAGCATAGGGAAGGTTAAACATGTTTATCTTCAAATTCTTATATTTGAATTTAATAATTTATGTTTGAAGTTTGATAAATCATCTCAGTCTATTTTATAGTGCTGTTAGTTTGTTAATAGACTCAGGATTAATGTTGATAACATTGTCAATGTCATTGTTGTGAAAAACTATTACACACTATGACTTCGATTGAACATATTGTTTTGTTGATGAACCAGAGGTTTTATTAGAAATGTCAAGATATAAATTGATGGGATTGATAATAGCTGATGAGCAAATAATAAATCAATATGCATAAGTTGGACAAGCTTTTTCAAGTATAACAATTACTTGAAAATTAATTGAATTATGGAAAAGGAAAAGGTAAAAGCAAAGAGGTCGTAGACATTGAGGTGATGGAAGTTTCAATGTAGAAAATGAGAAACTTGGTCAAAGGAAAAGCACCTCAAGAGGAAGTGGTTGTGGTCTAGGAAGAGATGGAAATGGAAATAGAGATAATCTGATGTTGAATATTGCAATGGAAATGATAATGGTCATTATTAGAGTGCATATTAAAAAAAAGAATAAAATTGCACTACTAAAGTAAATAATGAAATTGATATATCTTGCCTCTTAGTGTGTAATGTGGAAAAAGTGGTGCATCATAATCTATAGTACTTGGACATGACTCAATTGCATGCAAGGAGATGCGTCTATTCGTTGAATTAGATGAGAATTTTCAAGTGATGGCTAGATTTAAGGATAATTTTGGAATCCCTATTGAGGGAAAAGGAAAAGCTTTTATACCAATAAACTTATTCATCTTTAATGTTTTTTGTTTCCTGAACTGAAAAGTAATTTACTTAGCTTGAGATAAAATGAAAAATTATGAAATCAATATAAATGATGATTTGTTTTTTAACGAAGAGGGCTAAGAAGGTCTCATTGTGAACGCGAAAATTATAAAAAATTGCATGTGTTCTCCATGTGTTTATAATTAAAGTTTACAGTATTTTAATTTCGTTTTGTTATATGATTTTTAGTTGTGGCCCTTTTGGTATAGTTAGTTGTATTTTGATTACTTAATGCTCCCATGTAAAAAGAAGATCGTGAAAGGATTGAGCTTCATCGATCAGGCCAGCCAAATTTATCAAGGCTATATTTTGGAAATATAGCATAGGGAACCCTTTGTTAAAGAAAACGCTAAGAGATAAGGTTTTGTTAGGTTTGGTTCAATGTTTAATTTTGCTCTAATGGAAATAAGTGTTTTTTATTACTTTCAGGGTGCGGTTGGGAATGTGGAAAAGATGTGGGCAAAAATAAGATGTGAAAAAATGAGAAAAAAGAGGAGTGATATGATGTGATAGAGGGTAATAATTAAAAATAGAGTGGTAAAGACAAAATAGATAGGCTTTTTATATGAAAATATGTGAACTAATGATTAAAAATATAGGTAATAATATAGAAAAGGAGGATTGTTAGGTAATTAAGATGCCAAATCATACCAAAAGGTGTATAAAAAGTTATGGAAAAAAGTGAAAAAGTTTTTCACTTTTTTTCCACATTACCAAACACATCCTCAGTGATACGTATAGTTGGAAAGAGAAGCTCTTTACTTATGTGGACTTAATATTGTATGCAACCAACTCACATTCATCCTCATTTTCTTATTTGATTGTCACTAAAACTATTCTTATTGAAAACATAGATTAGATGTCACAATAAAAAACTTAAGAATGCATATGAAATTCATTAAAAATTTTCTAATCCATTTTTCAACTGACAAGAGAGGAGATTAACATCTATTCCATTCAAAGTGCTACCTTTTGTAGATGAGTGACTACAGTAAATTTTAGATAATTTAAATGCCTACATCAGTAACCTTAAATGAGGGCATTGCTTGGTAGATGGTAAGGATCTTCAACTGCGTCCCTGGTGGTGCCGGTTCAAGTCTTAGAAACAACCTCTTCAAAAATAATGTATGATTACATCTAGTCTCCCTAGACCCTGCATTGGCAAGAGCTTTGTACACTGGGTACACCTTTTTTTTAATAACTTTAAATAATCTTTTGGTTTTTACGCATTAGATAACATTTTTTTTAATGTTTTATGTTTACAAGAATTGAATCAAAATGATTTCTTATATATGGACTAAATAAATGATGGAAAATAAAAAACATGGCTTGCATCTACTCACAGTATCCTGATTAGTTGAAAAACTAAAGGGTGGCATCGAGATTTCAGTATTGTCAGCAAGATTGAATTATTAACCTTATAGTTTTATTCATTCTAGTCTCATCACTTACCCATCTGAAAATCCTCATTTTGGTTGTCTAACTCATGAATATGTTTTTCCTTGATTGCCCAATAATTGCACTTTGTAAAGTATTTAGAGTTTGTTTGGAAATCAAGAAAAGAGGAGGAAAAGATGAGGAAAAAAATGAAATTTGTAAACAAGGGAGAAGAAGGAAGGAAATGATATGATAGAATAAAGAGTAATGATTAAAAATAAAGATTAAATTGAAAGTTTTTTTTATGGAAATATAGGAGGTGATTATTTGAAATATAAGTAATAATGAGTAAAAGGTATGGTCCAGTAAATTAATGCCACATGAATTAACAATTGGTGTAAAGGGAGGAAAAGGATTTCCTCTTTCCTATTTTTCATTAACAAACAAGGCCTTAGTAATATGACTTTCTGTAAATTTTCCATTTACTTTGATTACCCAAAACTCTTGAAACAAATGCCCATTTCTTCCATCAGCTTGAATTTTATGTTCCATGTCCTGATCAGTGTTTGCCATTTCAAAATTGTTGGTGAAATTATTGTTGTTAATTTTATTTTCAGCTTCCCATAAGATGTTCTTGCCTTGGAAATGGTGGCCTTTGGAAGCTTATGTGAAAAAAATTGAAATTGGGGAGAAACTATTGAGAATTTCTCCCCATTGTCAAGATTTTAGAAAAATCTTGTCAAAATAGAGCAGACGAGAAAAGGAGAAGTTATTAAAAGGAAATCAAACACAGGAATGACTTACTTGAATCACTCCCAAAACTTTGAAATCACTATTCTTTTTTTCGAACCACACAAAGATTGTTTGAAATCCATTTTCGATCACTTTTGTTTTGATTTGCCTCTCAAAAATTAGATTGCAGCTACCAATTGGTAGATCTAGGGTTATTGGAAACTGTGGGTCAGTTCTAGGTGGTTGAATCTCCCTCAAAATTGAGTTATGGGTTCGAAAGTCATCCCTAAGGCATCGAATTTCATTTCAAACTGCATTTGAGCTGTTTCACAAGGAGAAAAGACCTTTTGAGAATCTTGTAGATCTTTGGACAATAGCACTATAACAGTTTATCTTCTTCTTTCTTAGCCTTAAAAACCATTTTTGAGGGGTGGGGGGGATTGGGGTTTTGAAGCTTTAATTTCACTCCAAAGTCATTGACCTAAATATGGTAAAATGGAGTTTTTTTTTCATAATAACTTTATTATGATATAAAGAGTTTTTTGGTCTTTTTTTAATATATTTTTCATATTTTGAAATAATAAAATTTTTGGAATGATTTTCTTTGTTTTAAAAGTTTTAAAAACATATGACATTCATATGTTTCGAAAATATTTTATTAAAAATAAAGAAATATTATTTTTCAGCAATTATATTTACTTAATTAACTTAAACAACTTTATGCAACACAAACATATCTTTAGTAATATTTTTATGCTAGAAATTTTCTTTATTATTGTATGCATTTGAAGTGATGTTTTTAATTCTAAATGTGTATTTACATTCATCATAACTTATTTTGAAGTTTCATTGAAAAATTCCTAATTTTCTCTATTTTTATTTTTATTTTTGGTATTTTAGTGAAATAGAGAAATTATCTATAATTTTTTCAATATTAGCGAAAATTTCTCTTTTTGGAGCTAGCATCATCTTTCCACAGTTAGCAAAATTTTCCCTAACTATGAGCAACGATCCTGATTGATGTCCTTATTTTTTTATCAACTATCTAATGAAGATACTTAAAATGCTTACTTCACGGGTACTTCTTGACTATCTTAATTGGCTTATCATTTGCAATTTCTGATCGTTAAATGCTTCAAAATGCTTAGCTTAATTTCTTAATTCTAAAGCCTTTATATTCTAATGCATTTCCCCATTTTTCTGGCTTTATATTTTCTTGCCTTGTCTCATCTACCAAAATAAAGTCACTTGGTAACAACATATACTATCTCACCTCTGCTTTTAAATGCCTACTCATCATAGGCCAATCTAAAAATATATGGGCTTAATGCCAAAACTTGATTTGCTACCTGCTTCAATTGTAGTCCATGCATTTGCTCAATCCAGCATACATATCCCTGATATTGTCTATGAATCTAATCTTGATTCTTTTCCTTAACACCCACCATACTAGCTCTCTAGAACCCTATCACATGCTTTCTCCAAGTCAATAAAAACTAAATGGAGATTTTCTTCTCCTCTCATGTTTCTTTATCAATTGCACAAAAGGAATATAGTCTATACTTCATGTTCCTGGCATAAACCAGATTGGCTTTACCATACATCTATCGTACACATTAAACTGCTATTTGCTCTGTCTCCCCCAGCTTCATATTCTGGTTCACTAGTTTAATCCTTTGATAAAGAAATGGAAAACTGGTGTTTAAAGCAGTAGTTGTATAAATAAGCGAAAGATATTAAATAGAGTTTTGAAGTTGGAATGGGAACAAAAATAGCTGAGATACCTGAAAAGACTCGACTTTGTCAACAATATAGAGCGACCCTTGAGAGCACTGAAAGTTGCGTCCTGTTAATCGAAATTGACTGTGACTGTGTGCCGTCTACGTATTCATTTATTTGAAATTTGAAAGTATGGGTAACAAAAGCATTTGATGAATTTTGTGTTTTGTTGCCTATTATTTGCTTAACATTTGCCTTTGCTTTAGATCTCAATGGAGATGAACTGTTGCCAGAGTTTCATTCAAATTGCATTGCAAGCTTTTTAAATCCGTCAAAGATTCTTGATTTTAATTTTTCTTTCTGATTTAAATTGTACTAGGGGAGTCTATTTTTTATTGATTCTGCTCTTCATGCATGAATATGATCTAACATTTTGTTTCTGTGAAGAAGTAGAGGTCTGCTGGCTGGGAAGCAGCAAGGACTTATAAAGATAATGGACTCGTCCATGAGGGTAAGATTGCGGGTTTCAATTGTGGTGGTTTGCTGGTTCGATTTTACTCCCTTGTTGGGTTTCTCCCCTTTCCTCAACTGGCTCCTTACCATTCATTCAAAGGTAGTGTACTTTATCATTGCTATAATACTGTGATTTCAGATATTGCAGTTCATATTGGTTAAATTATGTTTTTATTTTTTTTACATTTCTTTATAATTTTATGGTCAATAATACATGCTAGTTGAAACATTTCCAATGCATTTGATGTCTTTATATGGTTACATGCTTGATTTTCTGACCATGTTACATGAAGTTTTTTCCAAATCATAATGAAAAACATGTGAGCAGCGTTTAACTTGTTCTATAATGGATCTTATGAAGTCCATCAAATGTTGGATATGTTAATGGTCATATTGATAATTTTCCTTCTTTTTCCATTTGCACTATTATTCTTTACAACTGCATATGAAATTCTAAATCATACAATTATTTCATGATCATGCACTAGGCCAAAGAGGGTGTTGCCTAGTGTGTATAGGTCAGGCACCCCCTGCTCTATAGGAATTGACAGATGATTTCAAATCATCCTTAATGATGATTTGGATCATTGCCTGCTTCAAAACAATTATATTATATAGTCAAATGTGCTAGTGCACAGAAGAGTATGCATGCTAGTACTGTATTGCATTTTCAGCGCTTCCTTCTTTGAAGCTTTAACATGCTAGTGGGTGGGACTTTTGAAGCAGGGCTTTTGTCTTGTAAAGGTGAAACATCTTTGATGGCCATTCTTTTGATTGAAATGGAAATGATGTCAGTAATATAGGGATAATGTTAGCAATAAAATAAATAAAGTTAAATAGATAGGTGAATAATGATTGAAAATATAGGTAATGATAAAAAAAAGTTGGGTTTTTATAGGAATTACATTTCACATCACTTGTTGGGAATTGAAATTTTCCATTTCATTCAACCAAACACCCTTAGTGTTGCAAATACCTCTCTTCTTTCTCCCTTCTGTTAATGGTAACAACATAAGCTGTTATTAGGCCTAGTTAGGTACTTCATTTCTTTCTTAGACACTTGTACCAAACACTTAAGTCTTCTTTAGAGGCGGTAAGCTCTTCACTTTGGTCCTTAATGACATAGGTTCAAGTCATCAAAAATAACCTCTTAAAAAATTGGAGTTATGGTTGCCTATATCTCACCTTCCCCATACCCTTCACTAGAGGGATCCTTGTGTACTACACCTTTTTATGCATTAGGCCAAAAAGATTCAATAATCCAATTTGTTACATTTAAATTTCGCCTGGAAAGATATTGTAGATGGAAAGATGTAAAAAGTGCATCACAATCAGATGCACCTGGAAAAATGTTGTAGATAGAAAGACTTAAAGCATCACAATCAGAAGCAAGAGGAAGAGGAGGAAGAGGGTAATTATGATGCTTCATTGTACGATATATACTTTGCTGGAGGAAGAGGGTAATTAATTGCTATAAGACAATGATTTGAGGACGAGGGTAATTAATTGCTACAAGACAACAAAGCTTCATTGTACAATATATTCTTTGATTCCAAGTTGTTAATTGCTATAAGATAACGATGCTTCTTGGGGTGCAAATCGGGTTAGGTTATACCTGGTCAAGGTTATCCTAACCCTAACCCTATCTGTAGAAACTTTAAGCCAACCCTAGTTTTAGATTATGTTGGGTTGAGGTCAACTTAACCCTTATCCAAACTTTTTGAATTCGGGTTAGTTTTGGGTCAACAACTTGAGTTTATATCTTTTATATATACATTTTAAAATACTAATTAATTATACTAAATTTACTTACAAAGAATAAATTTTGACATATTAATCTTAAAAACAAATATATAAGGATTAATGTATTAAAGGAAAGTTTAATGCTATATGGCTTTCAAAGGGAAAAAATAAATATAATGTTGGGTTTTAAAATTGCACTCCTATTTAAAATAATTAGAGATAAGTTTATAATTTTATTTGAAATAATAGAGAGTAGATCAAAGATTAAATGTATATTTTTTATTAAGTTATTAAAACTGGTTGGGTCGGGTTATGACCATGTTAACCCAACCCTAACCCTATTTTCAAATCGGGTTGCATTTTTTTAACCCAACCTGACCTTATGGGTCAAAAATGGTATCCCAACCCTACCTAAAATTCGAGTCAGGCTTGCTTGGGGTTCGGGTTGACCCGACCCCAATTTGCACCCCACAATATATTCTTTACTAGAGGAGGAGGGTAATTACTTGCTATAAGACAACAATGCTTCATTGTATATTATATTCTTTGATTCAAGGACAACACTCTTGTAGGATGGGCATAGCTGAAGTGAGGATGACCTTGATTGGTAGCAACATGAGAAAGGATAAGGTTAAAAATGAATGCTCTTGCTGGATGGGCATAGCTGTAATGAGAGTGACACGGATTAGTTGCAACATGAGAAAGGATAAGGTTAAAAATGAATGCATTGGAAGAAGCTTCCGTGTGGCATCAATTGATAATAAAATTAGGCCAGAATAGCTTTTAGGTTGCCTTCTTCATGTTTTACTCCTTACTCCAAGTCTGCCATTCAGACAGATATTTGTACTAGTTTTAATTCATGCTAAAGAGCTTAAAACAAGCCTCTGAAATTCTAAGGGCTTACAGGATCCTTCCAAGCTTTAAGATCTTGAAATCTAAGCAAATGATCTGCCTTTGACACCTTTCTATATCTTCTCTCTGTTTAAAGAAATATTAGCCAGTAGACAAAAAGAATTTTGGATGCTATAAAACCTCTCATTCTCATCCAGGTTTTTACTAAATCATGGACACAATATAAACAGAGAAAATTTCACTGAAATTATTGATGTAGAACAGAAAAACGTTGATAAGATAAATGTGGAAGACTTTGAAAGAAAGATTTTTACCCTCTCAACAAGGGAAAAAGGGAAGAAAGCATTAGGAACAAGATGAAATAAGGGGAAAGATTTTGAGAGCCGAAGAATGACAGAGAAAACTCATGAAGTTTCAATTCATCAATCACTTGTGTGAACCTTAAGACATGTAACCTTATTTTTAGAAAATAGATATGTAGAGAAAAATCTTAATGCATCTGCATGAAAATAGAAACCTAAATCAAATAATAAGGACAACGATCTAAATCATTCATCAAGTTAATCTATATTTTAATTACTTGATACATATATCAATTCCTAAAATAAGCAATTAAACTTCCAAATCTGCATAAATAAAACCATAAATACTGTTTTACACGTGAATTATTGTTCCATTATGTTCCACATCACTTACCTTCTACAGGTGGGAAAAAAAAATCAGAAACAAGGAAGCCAAAGGAGCATCTTGACACTATCGGCCTATATGGAATCTCACTCTTGAGCCCTTGCTTCAGAATAATCTCTTGTTCAAATACTTCACAAATAGGATAATCATTTTCCTAACACTTGATGCCTGCATCCTTGAACTTTTGGTAATCCTGCTCCCTGATTCCACACAATATATGTGACCTACTCTTTGTCATTAACTCCTTTTTGTTTCCAAGGACATTACTAACCACCACTGATAGTGGAATTAGAGTCTTTGGAATCTCTAGACCCAAACATTTTTCTTCCTTGGCATGAGGATCCCTTACCAATTAATTAATAAAGTCAATTCTGATCTTCTTTTGTGTACTTGAGTGTTCTTGGGTGCATTGGATGGATTTGAAATGCCAATCCACAGGCATCCATTTCTTTCATCATCATCTTTGATGTATCATAATGGATTGTCACAAATCCTTTCCAAAATTTAGAACAACAAAGACTAGGATTAGCACACCATAAAATTTCCTTCATTGATAACCACTATCTAAACCAGTGTTATATAAACTGGATCGGACCAGCTGGTTTGACTGGTCCAATTGGGAATCGGTGCCTCTACTGGTGTGATCCAGCATGATTTCGATTTTGACTAATTGATTGGGATGAACCAGACAGACTGGTGGTTAGATCATATTTTATGGTTAAAAAGAAAAATCTAAATCTAAAACCTCCTGGCACCCTGCATCGCTCATCTTGTTCTTGATCCCAACAACATCTTCCTCCTCCCCTTCACAAAAACCCAAGAAATAGTCAATAGTAGGCTAGCAGCCTTTCTTCGTTCTAGTTCTCCATCATTGCCATGTCAGAATGGTAGTGTTGTTGTTTGTTGGTGATAGATTTGGACAAGGTGACGACTAGTGACAACTTGCTTCACTGGAAAATGATGTTTTCTTTGGTCAATTCCAATGATTGTAACTATCAGAAACCTCTTTCTTCATCATTGAAGATTGAAAATCCATTTCCAACTACAGCAAAATACACAGGGTAGTTCGATTTTTTGATAAATTGTAAAATAGGGTAAACCCATTTTCTAGTTTGAGAAGAAGTTGAGATTAGTGTTCACAATTTCACTGAGAGGGAAAATTTCGTTAAGCTAAAAAAGAGAAAATTTTTCTAATTTCAGAGAAATTATCGATAATTTCGCCGAACAATTATGCTAAAATATATAAAAATTTAAAAAATACAGAAAAATTAAGAATTCTTCCAAAAAACTTTTTAATAAATCATAATAAGTGTAATTGCACATTTAAAATAAAAAATACCATTTTAAATGTCAACATATAAGATGCATTTATAGCCTTCTTATATCACGATCATCTTCCTCCTCATCCTCTTGATCATCAACATTCACTACATATGAAAATCTATATAATTTTTCAGAAATATTTCTCTCATTTTCCTTCCTTGATTCTCTACAACTCACTCCAGCAATTAAAAGTCTTTTCATCATCTTTCTCATATCGGGAGGCACCTTAGGACAATTTTTTACATTTTTATACCCCTCAACCAAGTGCTCCTTCAATCAAGTAAAGCCACCAAACTTCATTTGTTGACCACAATAATTATTTTCTGCCCCATTTCGATACCCTTCCAATGGTTTTCTATGATCTTAAGCCACATCTTATGGTTTTGTTTTACTACTTCTCCCAGAATTAAACATATTATGCCTAAAACGAAAACATTGACAAATATCATAAACCCATAATTTATTTCTAAATTGTAAATAATAATTATTATAAGCTATTTAAGTAAATAAAATGGTTGAAATATACTTTATGTTGTAAAAAATGAACAATTTTTTTTGGGATAAATTAAGTATGTAAAAAATCTCCAAAAAATTTTTAAAACCTAAAGTTCTATCCCTCAAATTTTATATATTAAAATTAAGGCTATAGATAATTATATTACATACTATTAAATTTAAAAAATTATTGAAAAATATTTATTTACAAAATTATGTACAAATATATAAATATTATACTTTTTCAAACCCCTAGGAATATCCAAATCATTTCACATATTTTTGGTAATCAACAAATGGTATTTATAATAAATAAATCCAAAGAAAAAGCCCTAAAATCTGTTTTCATGAAAGTAGATGTATTTTCATCCCTAGAAAATGGAAGAAAATGAAAAAATGGGTTTTAATCCATGCACCTGCCAATTGATCCTCCCTTTCAAGGTTTTGATTCCTTTTCTGTTGAGAAATCACGCCCAAATTCTATTTTCGTTGGTGAAGACGAAGACATTCATTCACCACTGTAGCTGTCGGTTAGGGATTTCTCCATAAATGCAAAAATGTTGGATTTTGGTGTTTGAATCCACCCTAGATCTCGCCGAAAATGAGTTTTGGACCTTATAAGGAGGATTTCAAAACCCAAAAATGAATCTAGAGGAAGATCTCTCCAACTTGGAAGCAACCCACGATATTTTCAGATTTTCGGGCGCAAATCGGAGGCTCGATGCTGTGTTTAGAGGTGAAAAACCCACAATGGAAGCTTTGAAAATCCTTTTTCAAGCCTGTGGGAGTGTTTTAGGAAAGGTAAGAAGTGCTTTGTAGAGGAATCTTTGTTTTTTTCTAACGTTCAGCCTATGTTCGAGAAAATCTCAAGAAAATGGAGATTATTTCAAAATTTAGGAGATAATTTCGAAATTACGTCCTAATCTACGAAAATTTCAAGTTTCTAGATCAAGAAAATGTCGTTGGATGTGGGAAACGAAAATTTTGGGATAATTTTACTGAAAATTTTGATAATGCGAATGTTGGTTGAGATTAATCTATTGTCATCATCATAACCTATTATCCGATGACTTGTGCATTCAAAATCATGATTCAAAATGTGGTAGCCACCTTCTTTGCCAGACAAGCAGAGATGTTTGCTATCACCTTCATAGAGGCAGACAACTTGTCCTAGTAGGTATATTTTAAAATTTTAACTGATTATCTCTTTTAATTGAAGTAGATAGATTATGCAAAATTATGAAAGTATTTTTTTCATGCCATCTATGTGTTTTTCATGCCATTTTTTTGAGCTTTAAAATTTGGTTCATTTTTGAAAGTGGAGAAAATATTGTTGTGGATTGTTAATATGATGGTGTGTTAAAAGAATGTTCAGTGCAAGGTTGGATATTGAAGGTCAGGATTAAATGTAATTGTTGTTATGGATCGATGGGATGTTGAATATATGGTTTGGAATTTGATGTTGTAAAAATCAATAGGGTTGGATTCATATAGATTTAAGCCTTCAATTCATAAATATTTAAGGTATACAGCAGTTGTTCATTAATAGTGGCATCATGGATTCACCTCAAATTTGATTTTTAGGTTTCGAAACCCATCTCCCTAGCTTCGAAGCACATTTCCAACTCTATTTCTTTGGTTTGCAAAGAGTAGAACTAGATTTGAGCCGAATATTTGTACATATGAGGTCTATAGTCACCTTACACAATTTTTGGGGCTTTGAAATCACCCCAAATCACTTTGAAATTGATTTTTGGGACTTTCAAGTCAACTTTTAGGGTTCAAAATTGTCACACCCCGGGCTCACCCTGAGTGTTTGAAGATCTTGGTGATTCTTCTATTTGCCCATTAGGTCTGGCCAAGATTAGTCTCTCTGGCCCACTACTCAACTATTATCTTAGGCCTAACATTCACTCTTCCATGTTCGCAGACAACTAGCGTTGAACCCGTGACCTTAAGATTTGTTGGTTTTATAAACTACGCATTTCACCAATTGATCGGCAAATCAATTGGCGAGAGGTGTGGTTATAAGAAATAGTAAATCTTGAGGTCATGAGTTCGAGTGCGGTTGTTTGCAAATACAGAAAAGACTGTGAATTCGGACCTAGGACAATACCTTAGTAGTGGGCCACCTTGGGACAGATAGAAGAACCATTGGTGTGTAGAAAACCGGGCTGCATGAGTGGGCCGAGATGGGACATAAAAAGGCATCTTTTTATATCACACCCCGGGCCCACTAGGAGTGTGTGAAGATCTCGATGGTTCTTCTATCTGCCTACTGGGTCTGGCACAGATCTCTCTCTCTCAAGCCCACTGCTTAGATATTGTCGTATAGGCTTAGTGTTCACCCTTCTGTGTCTGCAGACAACTGGCATTTAATCAGTGAATGCATTATGAAAATTTTTGGCAAAATTATCGCCAAAAATTTCGTTTCTCTTATCTAGCGACACATTCTTGCTTTGGAAAACAAGAAATTTCGCAAGTTATGAGATAATTTTGAAATTATCTCCAAAATCTCGAAATTATCTTCATTTTCTCAAGATTTCCATGAAAATTTTGAAATTCTTGTCATTTTCTCGAGATTTTAGACAATTTCTCGACCAAAAGCTGAAAGGTAGAAAAAAGCAAAGCATCTCTGCAAGCCATTTCTTATATTCCTAAAAGCATTCCTAGAGACTTGAGAAGGGATTTTCGATGCCTCCATTGTGGGTTTTGCTCAACTAAACGTTAGTTTGAGCCTTCAATTTGCGCCAGAAAATTTGATAGCATGGTGGGTTTTTTCAAACAAGCAGATATCTCCCTCCATGTTCATTTTTTGGCTTCGAAATTCTCCCTAAAAGGTTTGAAGCTCATTTTTGGCGAGGTTTATGGTGGATTCAAACACAGGAAAAGATCTTAACTGATAGCTACAGTGGTGGATTTGGACAAAGATCTTCATCCTCATTGGCAAAAACTCAATTTAGGTGTGATTTCCTAGCAAAAAAAGGTATCGAAATCGTGAGAGGGAGGATTGATTAGCAACTACGAGAGTTAAAACCCATTTTTTTTCTTTTTTAAAGGATGAAGATCCACCTGTTTTCATAAAAATAGATTTTTGGGCCTTTTGTTTTGGATTTTTTTGCTGTACATATCGTATATTGATTGCAAAAAAATGTGGTATGATTTGGATATTTTTAGAGGTTTAAAAAATGTATAATATTTATATTTTTGTAAATTATTTTATAAATAAATATTTTTTAGTAATTTTTTAATTTAATAGTATGTAATATAATTATCGATAGCTTAATTTTAGTCTATAAAGTTTGGGGATAGAGTTTTAGTTTTTAAAATGTTTTTGAGATTTTTTACAAATTTAATTTATCCCCAAAAGAAAAAGCTTTGTTCATTTTTTACAACATAAAGTATATTTCAATCTTTTATTTTCTTAAATAGCTTATAATAATAATTAGTTACAATTTAGAGATAAATGATGGTTTTATGATATTCGTCAATGTTTTTATTTTAGGTTTAAGATGTTTGATTTCGAAAAAGTAGCAAAATAAAACCATAAGATTTAGCTTGGGATCATGGGAAATCATTCGAAGAGTTACATCCCAAAAAGGGAGGTAACTCTCAACTTGTAGAAATGGGAAGGCAAATCTCATTTGAAAGAGGTAACTCCCAACCGGCAGAAACAAGAGGAAAACCATATCCATTTATTGTTGTTCAATTACACCTCATGATCTAACCATCTACCCCAATGTGCATACACATCTATTGGGTTTTCATTCCCTTTTTATGTCACAACATGACCTCACCCCTCATGCAATATCAGTCCATGAACGGGCTTGCCCAACCTCACCTCTCACACAGTACTGACAGGACCTTGGCCCGCTTGGCTATGGGTACTCCCACCACAATGGGTAACCTTCACTATGTCATCCTAAACCTATCCGACTTAACCTGTAACTGTAATGATTAGGTTACCATCCTCAGATCATTAACATACTGTTATAGTGGGCTACCCATCGATACTCATGATCTAGCATTGTTCGCACCTATTCTAGACAAGTTTAGCCGAATTAGATTTCCAACCTTAGATCATCAACATATTGGTATATTGGGTTACCCATTGATACCTCATGATCTGGTTATCAATTGAAAAATCTAACCCTTTTATTGAGTCTAAAATGTCTGAAAATCCCAAAATTGATTATTTAATCATCAAAATTGGAGATTGTGTAGTCTGGATTTATAAAACCTAATTTTGGTTGTCTGTTTCTACTCGATGGACCAGTAAAAAACTTGTCATCGCCGATGAGTTTGCCTTAGTCGAGTGCTTGAGCCACTAGTGCTGGGCTTATTGTGGGCTTACTATAGTGTTCTCACTGTAGCACTCCTATTGTATTTGTGGGCTTATTGTATATTACTGTAGCTCTGCACTATTGCGATTTTGGGCTTATTGTATCTATCTCACTGTAGCATCTCAACTATAGTTGTGGGCTTACTGTGTTGACCTCACTGTAGCATTCCAATTGTAGCTGTGGGTTTATTATAGCTATGGAATACTATAGCTCTAGGCTACTATGGTGTAGCGCCCCGCCGGTTAACACTAACCGGGACGAGCACCACTAACCAGTCAATTGATTAACTCCGCACAGCTACAAGATCGACTAAATAAGTAAGCATTACACAGGCACAAACCACATCACTACAACCATACTAATCGCTACAATCTATGAGATATACACATAATGTAAATATATGAAGGAATAGAGTATGTCATCTTTTAATACATACAATCTCCTATTAATATTACCAATTATGACACATCCTACATATCAAAATGATACATTACGATCATACACATCCCATAAGTCTACAAAACTCATATATATCATATAAAATAGCACAATTAATTAGATTGCATCAATTTTTCCTGCCTGAAGTTCCAACCTCAGATTGGGCTCTCTCAGGTAAACTTGTTAAGATTTAAAAATAGGATGAACTGGGCAACTCAGTAAATAGGTAAGTAAAAGCAACAGATGACTCTCTTGGTCACACTTGAACCATCACTCATCTGCCCATCGGCTGATCACATCAAACATAGTTATAAAATTCACACCAGGTTTTACATAAATCACAGATATCAACCAAGTTTGATCATCGACCAATCTTATGACCATACCCAACTTAATACCATGTCCATGAATCTTGGGCTACTATATAGCCCCACACAAGCAACAATTATGCAACATGAACAGGCATTCTCAATTCATATCATGAATGTAAATCCATATACGAACATGTCACATGTCTGCCCGATCGAACCCCTTATTACTTAGATCATGTGCATCTCATACCCCTACCATATACCTGCCCGATTAAACCCCTCATTACTCAGGTCATGTGCATCTCATCACATCTAGCCATTCAAGCTCATCTCTTGGCTATACAGGCTATGCAAACTGCTCCATCATCATCATCATCATCATTATCATGTGTACATCTCAATCACCTATGCTATCTTACATGATGCATACTAAATGTTATGCCATGTATCATATATCACATGTGGCCCAAGGCCCATCTCATGCATCGTGCAACGTCTAATATATACAATTGTGGTTCCAATACTTTAATGTGTCACGCGTGCCTTAGATTTACCCAACAAGGTTCATAAATAAGATATATCTTTCACTTAGGCCATCCATCAAATATATGTGGGGCAAAATTTACAAAATCATAAATCACAAGAGAAAAATTAGGGATAACATATAAAGCATGCTCAATATAATAAAGTCTCATTCAAACTATTCAAACTAAAAATTCAAAGCACAAATGAATTCGACATGGCCAAAACATAATGCACAATAATCATATAAATGGGAAAAAAATTTGTATGAATTTAGAAATCATTTCCTACTTACCCAAAATCCAAAGATTTAAGCTTCCGGACAAAACCCTTGCCTCCCAAGGCTTCCGAATGAAAGAACTTTTCTTTTAGGATTTGGATTTACATCATCCACTTTCTTTCTTTCTAAAAATAGCTACCCTCCTACAAAGGAAATGATTTAATTTCACTATTCACTGTTCATTATTCAATATTCACTGTTTACTATTCATTATTCACTATTCACTATTTACTATTTACCATTCACTCTTCACTATTCACATGTATTGTTCATAGTCAAAATTACTGTTTAAAAATACTATACATGAAATCACTGTACATAAATACGGTTTATAGTTATTGTTCAAATTCACTGTTCATGTGCATTGTTCACAGCGTCCGAATTTTATTTTTATTTTTCATCCATAAAAGCATATATACACTATATCCCCTAAATCCGAACCGTAGGATTCATTATACATCACGAGAGGTTAATTTCAAGATGTATGAGTGATATTAAAATATTCCAGCTATATAAAAATCTAATAATATTTCCTTTTTCAATGGATAGAAAACATCATCAATTAAACCATAATTACACATCTAAATTCTCCCAAATTCTCATGATAGCATAATATATGTAAAATATAATTGTTTAACAGACTAGATCGATTGAAAATCAAATAAAGCTTACTTATCTCAATTCTTTTTGACACTGCCTGTTGCCTCTCTCTCTCTCTCTCTCCGTTCCTCACTGCTCCTTTTATAGGCAAGATCTTTTGCTAGCTAACGACCCGCATTGAATGCCGTTGTCAACCACCCGCATTCAATGTAGGGTATCACATGTGGTTATGGGCTTAATGTGTCAATCTTATTGAAGCATCTCAACTATAGCTGTGGGCTTTGTATATTATTATAGCTTGGGCTATTGTGGTTTTGAGTTGAAACAGTAACACATGAATGGTTCATGTACATTATTCACGTGCATTATTCATGTGCACTGCTTAAGCATTGTTTAGGAACTATTCACATACACTGTTTGGGTACCTGTTCACATGCACTGTTCATAAGGACCTCGGATTTTCACAAAAATCCAATTGTTTTTTACATTTTCTAATTTTCAAACTTCTGAAAAATCATATATAAGGTGACAATGATATGCACTAATTATCTAGTATGGTCCATTTACAAACCTTTGGTCCAAAAACTCCAAAATTGATGAAATTTTCAGAATCTAAAAATCATCAATTTTCATCATCTAAACAAAATAATCTAATGCAGAGATTGCAACCCTTGGTAAATACTAATATGAGAAGAACATCCAATGATTCAGATGTCACAAAAATTATACATGACATCCTACACAAATTTTTACTGATGTTGATGCTGCATGCATGAATAGTGTCCATGCAATGTCTTTTTTTCTCTTATATATTTTTGTTTATATGAGTATATACACTGTATTCCTTGAATCTGAACCAGAGGATCTATTTTACATCATGAGAGGTTAATTTTAACAGGTATATGTGATATTAAAAGTTTCCAAGAACATGGAAACTCGATGAAATTTTTATTTTCAGCGGATAGAAAATTATAATTATTTTAAGAATCCAAATATCTTAAATAAGACATCCCTAAAAATAAGTAAACCCTAATTTATGCATAGCCTAATCCCATTATGCGTAATTTGGTTTATGGTTTGAGGTGACATGAGGCAACCTCTTTTCAATTACAACAGGGAAACATTCTTCCCGAACAGAAAGTGGTTTGAAAATTGTGTTTTGTTCTGTAGTTTTTTTCTTGAAAAAGTTGAATACAAATGAAACAGTTAGATTGCAAGTTAAGGTCATCAGGAAATTGAAAGAGATCAACCCCATAGCCTGTGATAAAAGAATATGCAGGACTGATTATGCCCAGATAATATGACGAATATGCTGTTTCTCAGCCTGTTTTCCATATTTAAATTTTCAATTTTTAGGGTTGTCAAAGGAAGATTAATGTTTTGGGAGATTAAATTTTTGTCAATTGACATAAAATCACAAAGGAATCTTCAGATTTCTGATCTGTGGTTGTTGAACTCCAATTTGTTTTCTATTGCTTTCTGTTGTTGTTGTTGGTGGTCATGGTGATCCTACTACTGTTATGTTCAAAATTTGGACATAAGGCAACCTGAATTCTTATGTTGATGGATTTGCGCTCAGTTATTCTATTTGTTTAAAATATTGAGTTTATATCTTTGTTATTCACATTAATGTTAGCAGCTGTAAATTTAATTTCTCTGCTCTTTGTTTTTGTCATTGTTTGTATTCTTAGATCCATGTTTTATGAGTTTGTTTTTTGTAATTTATATATATTCAATCTTGTTATAAATTTAGTTTCTTTGCTCATCATCTTTTGGCATTTTTTGTATTCTTAGATCCATGTTTTATGATTTTTTTTGCATAATTTGTATATTCAATCTTGAATTCTGGATTTCCAGGAATTGTTGCTATCTGCAAATCACATCTGAGGTCCTGGAAGTTCTTTAATTTTCAAGCATCTGATGTTTCTCAAAATTTTCTATTTTTCTTATTTTTTCTGGTTTTTGAAATTTCTATAATTTTCTGAGGCTTTTCTAAAAGCTTATGCTGCATCAGCTGTTTATCATTATTATGAAGATGTAACTTGGTCTCATATGTGGACGAGTAATGATAATACTGACACTTTACTCTGTTTAAGACCTTATTTGGTTATTGAGCTCCTTTATCCTTGAGATATTTGTCAGGATCTTCCTTACTGACTATGTTTGGGTGTTTTGTTGACATGTTTAGGATTTAATAGATTGGAAATATGCATTTTCAAGTACTTGCCTCCTTCACACAGCATCCCCAACTTTATAGATGATTCAAATGCATAAAAGTGCTTATTTATCGTTGATTATAGGTAGTCAAATTGTCATGGTAACTGAAGATATACAGAGTAATTATTGCTATATTATAACGATGGTTTAATTATATTATCTTGTAGAACCTGGAGGAAGCATTAAGGAGATTGCCAAAGGGTTAATTGGTTCATCTATTTCTGTGAAGGTAACTTAATGCTTCAACATGTTTAGTTGTTTTGGTGATTTTGTTTGACTTCCACAAAGCCGTTTATTGTGCGATTAATCATTGAAGTTCATTTTCATTCATTATGACATACTTCATTTCTCCTTTACATTATTTACTGATGCTAGCCTTCCCCTCCTGGGGCCTTATGCATGTGGGACTTGCACTGGGTTGTGGCCCTTCTTCATAGAAATCAAATATATCTATAGAATTGTGTAGAAAATTAAGTTTCACAATATTATAGTCTGCATTACAAACGAATGAATTGTACTTTGTGTTTGAAGTCCTAAATCATGCTAGGATCTTAACACTTACATTGTAGGAAAAGTTGAAAGAGGAGCTCACAAGTGGTTTGCTTGGAAAAAGGGTTTGATCCTTAGATAGCATGCATATTTATGGTGCCCATCAGTTGGGATACTTCTGAAAACTATTTTTGGATTGGTCATAATTAACTAAAACAAAATATTTAGTGCAAGAATCTTGAAAACTAGAAAATTTCTTTTTGAAACATTATAGTCATGGCAAATGAAGTAACAACAGATTTTGGTGTTCTGATGAGCATCCATCTCAAAACGTTTTTCAAAATATAAAATAAGATTGTAAGGGCTGGATGAAAGAATGAATCTTAAGGCCCCTACTTGTACATTGTGTAAAGTGTAAACATCAGGCCAAAGAAAGGAAAAAGTGAAATGGATATGAAATCGTACAGAAAAGATGGGGGTACTTGGTGATTCCCTCATTTGAATTAGCCTTTGTTATCATTAAATTAGAAGCCACCATTAAGCTTAATGCAAATAGAATAAAATCAGAAGGATAATTTGAAGATATGCTCTTGTACATTGTATTGTTTGCAAATTGCAAAAGCAACTATGCATATAAAAAAACTCCACTTGCACATTCTTTCATATGTACCCCTTGTTCTCTTATGTCCTTCCTTTTGAACAAACTCATAACTCGTGCAGTATGTCATCTTTTTGTTTCACATTTTTCAATTTCAATTCTAAAAGATGAAAGGAAGAGCTCTTGTCATTTTCAGCATAGAAATTATACAACTTGATTAATCTCAGAAATTTATTTTCTTATTTTGCTGACATTTTGGACTTAGGATGTTTAGCTTAAGTATTTGCTTTGAATTTGAGTTGTAAAGGAAGTGATGCCTTGACCAATTTCACATAAGACACTTGACAAAAACAATTAATAAAAGAAGAAAAGAAAATAATTTGTTTTTTCTTTTTCGTATACAACAATAATTTTATTCTAGAGATGTTGATGCCTTATTACTATGAAAATATGAGTTAAATGTCAAAAGGAGCCTTTGATTTTCTTGATTTCGACTATCAAAGCAGAGGTCCTAAATTAGTTTGAAAGACTGTTATTCTATTGTTTGGTGGATTTTTAGATGCTTTGTCCTTTTACAACAATTTTTATGTGCTTTCAGCAAGTTTCAGCTAACAGTACTTGTGTTGTCATGATGCAAAGGATAGCTATTCATATACATCATGCATTTTATTTATAATATCAACAGATTAGTTATAATGGTAGCATTTTCACTGTTAATGATTGAATGAACCTACTCTTCCAAGTACTGGTGATAGAACTACCAAACCAGTGGAACTAATATCATTGAGATATTATTGATGATGGTGTTTGATATATTATTGATGATGGTGTCTATATTTGAAAGCATTTTTGTCTGTGCTACATATCTTCATTAAATGCCTATTGAATCATTGTTTGTTGTTCTGCTTTTTATTGAGCCCAGTGTTGTATTGTTGTTGGTAGGGGTGTAAACTGGGTAACTGTCAATCAAACTTGACCAGCCCAATCTGGTTTTTGTTTAGGCCTGGGTTGGGATTTTTTTTTTAAATTTGGGTTGAAAAATTATGGTTCAACCCAACCCAATTTCAAAATATGGTTGGGCTGGGTTGAGTTGAGGCCTTGACAACCTGACCCAAATTTCAACCTAATTTGCATAGTACCTTTCATAATATTATGTAGATAAATGCAAATGTGTCTTTATTTCAATAATTATATTAATCTTTTTTTTAAGCCTTAGTAATTTAAATTAAACAAATTCTTTGCTCAAAATCTTAACAAAATCATTTATAAATTTATGAATGAAGTGGAAAAGCAATGATTAAATTACTTTTTGTCATGGATACATTAATTCATGCATACATTTATATATTTATACTAATACTATATATAATTTAAACTACAATTTGATAATATATTTATAAATTAATGAAGAGAATTTATCATTTGTCAAAGTTATTAATAAAACTAACCAAGATTGTTAATCTGAACCTAATCCAAATTTTTAAGAGTAGGGTTAGAGTTATGAAAATTGGGTTATGGTTAGGGTTGGGCTGAAATTTTATAAAAAATGAGTAGGGTTTGGGTTGACATAAACCTTATGCAACCTGACCTGATTTAACTCCCTAGTTGTCGGTTTGTCAAAAAGATTTATCTATTTTTTCTGCAGTGTTTGCCAATTCTAATTTATTGGGAAAATTTTCATCGATAATTTCTTTTCTGCAGCTTAGTGATGTATTATTGTGGGGAACATTCAAATATCTTTGTTTAGAAGATAATATTGCTAATATCTTGATATTTTCTGCAAATATCTCATGATATTTTCGCTAGAAGGGGAACCCTGAAAACCATTTTCCTTTTCCGGACAGCACTCAACTCCCTTGAAAACCCATTTAATATGTTCGAAACCCATTTATGAAAGCATTGCAATGGATTTTCCCAAAAAAGAAATAAAAATCAAATCAGATTTCATCAGATGTGAGGCGTGGTTGCAACAGTGCATGTGGAAGCCATGTGGTCTTCAATCCATCTCCACTTGATTTGAAGAGCCCCAAAGTTGATTCCAAACATATTTTGGGCACACTTCGCTGTGATCAACAAACAAAAAAGGCATGTTTAAAAGTTGGTTTCTCCTTAGCAATAACATTTTAGTGGTACTAAAAAATCCCTTGCTTTCATTTTTTTTATTTTTCATGTTAAAATGATATTATTGGAAATGCAATAGTTGTTTTCTACTTATTTATATACGTTGACAGTGGATTTAACCCCCTTTTAAGATTTGAGGAAAATCTTGATTTGGGGATTTTCTTCACAATTGTATGATTTCATTGAATAGATGGGTTTGGATGATTAAAAATACTGATTAATGTATTTGAAAATATAGATTTAGACTACTTCCTTTTGAGTAATTGAAAACTTTGTGAAATTAGGGGTGATTTGGGGGAAGTCCCTAACTCAATTTGTAAGTTCAAATTAGTGATTTTTAATGAATGAGTGGTGTATTATTAATATTTAGGCCTGATTATGCATAAAAACCAATGATAAAATTACTTTTACCTATTTTCAATTAATAATTAATGATTAAAATTCATTTGTATTTTATTTTTGAAATTACTTTTATTAATTAATTTGTTAGATCTACGATAGGGATTTTATGTCTGTATTTATGCATATACTAAATAGTTAATTATGCATCCATTCAAAGTCCCCAATTTAATTGTAAACTCAAATTAGTGACTTTTAGTGATGAGAGTGATGTATGATTAATATTTATTGTGTATGTGGTATTGATATGTTTTCGTGAGTTCTTATATGTTGAAATTTAAAGTCATGCTTTTATTCTAAATATGTATTTATATTTATAATAATTTATTCTAAAATTTTATTAAAAATTCTTAATTTTTCTATTTTAGGGAAATATTTTTACAAAATTAGTTCTAATTTTTCCAAAATTAGCGAAATTATCTTTTCTTAAGGTTAGCGAAATTTTCCCTTTAGTGAAATTGTGAAAACTGGTTGTTCCTATATATATATATATAATCATTGCAACCATTTCTTTTATGTATTTTCAGATCTATTCATAATTGCATACTTTTTTGCATTTTCTTTCTGTTTTTTGCCTTCATCAAACTAAATTCCAGACTTCAATGTTGGTCTTATTATTTATAAACACCATTAAAAAGAAAAAATTGAATTTTATTTTATTTTATTCTTGTTATATGGTCAATGATTGAGGAATGATTACATGTGCCAGTGGATGCGTGTGATTTCACAGTAGAATGATAAAACTACTTTTCCTTGATGTTCTAGGTAATTGAAGCTAGTGAGGAGAAAAGAAAACTGATCTTTTCTGAAAAGGATGTAATTTGGTCGAAGTTTTCAGACCAAGTAAATCTTGGGGATGTTTTTGAAGGGAAGGTGGGTCTTGTGGAAGACTATGGTGCCTTCATTCACATTCGCTTCCCTGACGGTATGTAATAGTCTTTAAAATGTGTTAACAGCTTAAAAAAGCTTTAATCATGTGTTTCTTCTTATTTTTATTGTTAAGTTAAATACGGTCATCAACATGAAGCTTAATTTATTTATTGCTTGTGGAGTAGGTTGTTATTATCTCACTGGTCTTGTACACATTTCGGAGGTATCTTGGGATTTGGTTCAAGATGTTAGAGATATCCTAAAGGAAGGAGATGATGTTCGAGTCAAAGTTATTCATGTCGATAGGTGAGGTCATCACATGAATTCTACTGGTTTTAATTGGCTAGAAATATTGCACTTTATTACATTTGGAAATAGAATTTTTTCCCCTCATTCTTCTATCTAGTTTTGAAAACTTTGAAATTTGTGTTTTATTCCAGGTTATCCATATAGGCATGGTCATGAAGAAATATTCTAGCATAGTTACTTTTTTTTTTTGTTCAACTAGCCTGTAGTTGATGCTTGTACTTCTTTACTTGATCTTCTTCTTGTTTCTTGTTGTTCTTGTTTTTTATTTGAAGCATATAATTGATGATACAAGTTTATGTTATTGAACTTTCATATATTTAGTTTGTAGCATAAGGTTTTGTACTTAATTTGTATTGTTCTATTTATATGTTATAATAGTAAACATAGACATTATAAAGGTTGATGGTAATGGATATCTTAAATAGTAAGACAACATGTCGTATAACATTATCATGAAATCTTCTATATTAGTTCATGAAATGTTTCATGCTTTGAGGAAGGTGAAAATGGGTATTTTGGTTTCTATGAAATTTTGGGACACTGGAACCTAATTGGTAACTGGTAAATTTATAAAATTGGTTCCCAAAAATGATGGTGTTGAGAGTTACTTGGTTTTGGGCTGGTAAGCTAAATTTGGTAACAATATATCCTACTTATAAGAATTTACAAAATTCTTTTTTGAGATGAGGGTTATTTGTGCTTGGTTTGAAGATACTGGATAGTTTTTATGTGCATTAGTGTATAATTGAAGATTCATCAAGGGAAGACTTGGGATTGCATACAATTTTGATATTTTATGAATGGCCCTTGACGTTTGTGTTGAGTCATACATGTATTGTGATGATGATCCACATATTTATTACATATGATTTGGATGATAACAAAACTTATACTAGATTTGCATTATGTTAATAATATTGCAAATATTAGAAAACAAGAAATAGAACTATATATGTGCCTAATATGTACAATTTATGTTGATCCATATGGTTACTTTATAATGATAATGATCACATGATTATAAGAATTAAAACATTGCCTAAAAGTTGTATCTGAATTACTCATGTATGCTATTAGAACATTTTTGAAGTATTTCAGAAATTTTAATAGTATTTCAGAAGTTATTTCTGCATCCTCAGAAGTCCTAAAGTAATTTTTCAGAAATTATAAGGCTTGTACTTAATGTAGTTTTAGAAACTCTGAAACAACTCTTTAATTCTGTTCAGGGTCAGAAAACTCAGAAGCTCGCACTCAATACAGTTTTTAAACCTTTGAAATTACAATATCTAATTAACTCCTCTGAAGTCATATCAGAAAATCTGAAGAATTGCTTTAGAGGCTCTGAAGATCATACTTAACATGTTTCAGAAACTTTAAAACCAATTTTTCAACAATCTATTTATCCAATTATAAATACTTCAGAAGAGAGTATATGTATTCTAATATATACTCCAATTTCCAACAGCAAGCATATACGCATACTTTGCTATAATTTCAAATGTTCTACTATATGAACAAATTGTTATAGTTCATCTTTCAAATGCTCTACTGGAATGATTTCAAAATACATTCATCTTTGTTTATCTTCCAAGAATCTCTTACATATCTATGATTACTTGACAAAGGAAAACAATCAATGATCCATTATGCAATCAATGTTATTATCATATGTTGGATCGTTTATGAATATATGCATGTTCTACATGGAAGTATCGTCTTATAAAAGAAAGAAATTGTAATTGGATAAGTTTATATAAAACATATATATTAAAGCAAATATTCATGCTTCACAACGTATGTATATCATGAATGGATAATTATAGAATGTTTGATAAACTTCAAGGAAACACGTGTATGATTAATTAGATATGTTTTCATGAATAGAGAAACATGAAAACATCATTAGTAGATGTAAGAACAACAACATGCTAAAATGTACTTTTCTCAAAGCACAAATTCATTTTTGGCTATCCATGATCTACAACTTATGGAAACTCATTTTTGGATATTTATATTTGAATAATTGTTTCAATAGATTTTGTCATTACATAGTTTATACATGAGCTTTGAAGAAATCATGGGTGTATGAACAAATAAATGACAATATGCTTAATACACTCATTCATTACAAAGTATAACTTCAAATATCCTATCTATGCTTCTAAAATCATGTATACTATATGTGGACAAATGTATTTTAATTTGGAATGAAAAATGTCAAAGTTTCAAAAAGTAGCCAAATGCAAAAACACAAGTGGAGGACGACAGCCGCTTAGCATATCGCCTGCCAATGGACAGTCGGATGACTCTAGAAGACAAATCACCTGGCACGTCCCCAGCTGCCTGTGCCTATTGCCTGGGAGCACAACCAGTATGGCAGCCGCCTGCTAGGAGGCAGCAAGGTGCACTTGGAAGAAAAGCTAGAAAATTGACCATAGTCGCATAGCCCAGCCGCCTGGCCCGCAGCTGCTTGGCCCAAGTACCTGCCATACCGCTTGACGATGTCCAACGGTCGAAAATTCGAACGTTGCAAGTAACGGAAATTCTACGCTCCTCATCCAATGGTCGAGTTTTCAAGATCTATTTATGGAGGATTTGAGGGACGTTTGAAATACAAGAAAAAAGGCAATAAAAGAGGAGAAAAACAAGAAATAGATAGAAATCATCTTGCAAATCCTAAGGCCAAGATCTACTATTTCCATATTCCGAAAGAGCTTTCATTCTTCAATCTCCTTCAAGGCCATCTCTCCATAACATAAGAGAAGAGCTTCTGCACCAAGAAGAACTGCATCTAAGATCTTCCTCAGCGCTCAACAAGAAACACGTTAAAAAGTGTAAATTCTTATTTCATTTATTTCATTTGTAGAAGTTGCTGGTTAGTTTAAAAACCAGGGTTAAAGTTTTTGGTAAGCTTGTGAAAACGAACATTGTTAGAGTTGTTGGTTAGCTTGTGAAAACCAACATTGTTAAAGTTGTTGGTAAACTCGTAAAAACCAACTTAGTGAATTTCTGGTGAGCTCGGTAAAATCAGTGTATGAGTTCTTGGTTAGCTCAGGAAAACCAAGTGTGATTCCACAGAAGATTAGTGGAACCTAAGTGCAACAAGTAAGGTTGACTCAGAGAATGGAGTAGGTGCCAAGAGAGGGCCCGAACCACTATAAGTTGCGTGTGCTATCTGTGTTTGATCTTTCTTCTATATTCTTATTTGCTTTATTCATTGCTTCATTTTGATTAGCATGCCAACATAAAAGAAAGAGAGAGATTTGATCAAAGAGGGTTTAAAGAAGTAAAATTTATAAAACCCAATGCACCCCCCCTCTTGGGTTCTAGCCAATCCTACCAGGACCAACAGTTTGGAATTTTACAGAGAGCCCTCAGTCCTTTGGAATTCATAGAATACCCTTAAGTTTTTGAAAGTTGTATGAAATCCTCCTGAGTTCCAGAGTTTATAGTGGTGCCTTTGAGTCATAAAATTTCAGGAACTCTTAGATTCTTCAATAATTACAGGTTGTCACTTGGGTGATTGGACAGATACTTAGTTTTCCAAACAAGTTTATTCATTCTTGAATTTGAGGTTCATTGTGGATCATTACAATAGTGTCAACTGTTTGTGACAGGTTCACTAGAATTTATGTGAGATTTGGTCTTTGGAGTCACCGCTAACTTTTCATGAGGTTTTATGTTCATTTTTTCTTTTGTGTGATCAGGAGCATGAGAATCAAACTTTGCTATCAAATCAACTGTATTCAAGTCCACAATTATATTTACAGTTGTATCTACATTCATATCTCCTCCTATATTTAGTGCAATAGATAGTTGAAATTTTTAGCAAAAAATTGATAAGCAAGATTATATGGGGCTTAAATAATATTGAATATGAAAATAGAATCAAAATTGCTATATTCTAATTAAAATATTTTAACACAAATACATAATCATTTCAACTTTCCAAAATGCATGTTTGATACCAAAAATAAAAAATAAAAAATCGTACTGCTGTTGCATATCATTTCCCTAGATCTTAACACTCAATGGTTAGGTATTCTCCCAACTCTATGAAATGCTTAGGAACCATCAACTGCATGTGAATGACTGTAGAGAGATTTCAGTTGAGAACGTGGGACATATACACATTCCAAAGATTTAAACAAACCAAAATATAGGTTGTGGGTATCATGTTATTAATCCACAAGATTTTGGGGAGGGAAAGGTGTCTACGGAGAATGATTTTGGGGACCAACCTAGACTTGGACCATGATCTTGCATACTTTGAATGACTATAGGAGTGCACTTGAGGTCCTGAGGATGATGATGTTATAAAGATGGTCAAAGTTGATGTCCTTAGTAGTGATGGCCAGCTAGATCCTGATGTCTTTTTAGATTGGTTAGCTAACATCGAGGATTTTTTTAGCATAAGATGTCTGATATCTAGTGTATGAGACTTGCCAAAATAAAGTTTGTAGCATCAGCTAAACATTATTGGTAAGAGATTTCCTTTTTCTTAGGAGTAATGTTTCACCAATTTTGATTTTATACATCCACCACCCTTTGACATGTGTGGGTTTTTCCATTCATGTGAATAAATGGAAACGATGTTAAACTAGTGATGCAAGCAGCACTTTAAATCCCTTCTGTTTCTTTGTTTGTTTATAAAGATCTCTTCATGAAGCTACTTTCAGTTAATACTGATCCTTTTGAGTTCCTTTAAAAAATATAAAAAAAGTTGAAGCTAAATTTTGTTAATGAGTATTTGAGAACTTTCTGTTAATATTTATGATTTTTTTTCAATGATGTTGATGTAATTTCCTCTCCACTAAAAAATAAAAATAAAAAATCTTTCGTTTATTATGAAACTCAGGAAGAAGGCAAGGATTACTTTGTCCATCAGACAACTGGAGGAAGATCCTCTTTTGGAGACATTGGACAAAGTTATTCCTCAGGTTTGTAGTTTGCTGTGGAAACGATTTATTTATTGCTTTATAAATGTCTAGATCTTGGCCTCATATGTAATGAAACTAAGTTCTATATTGCTTGCTAGCAGGTTAAGTCTGATACTAGGAATGTGTCAGATAATTCGGCCTCTGAACTTCTTCCAGGTCTTGAAAGCATCTGTGAGGAGCTTCAACAAGAAGATGGGTGTGTTTACTTTCTTTCTTCTTCCCTCACTTTTTATGATAGAATCTGTTTGCAAGAATCCTTCTCTTTTATTCTTTGCAAGAATCCTTTTCTTTTATTCTCTTTTTTTTGTCATTTTTAGTTTGTGAATAATGTACAAGATTACTTTTCAATACAATTTAGCAAATCTCTATGCATAAATGAATACAATTATATTATCCTTCTTTATTTAAGATATTATTTATTCTCCATATTCTAAATATGCTACAATGACTGGTAGATTCTTCAAACATTTCAAATGCTCAAGTCAGAGCAATTATTTACATTCTAGTGAGGGTATGTCTCTACCATGTCTTTTCATTAGCCATATGACGCTTGGCCAATCACATGAGCATGTGAACAGTTCCATCCATGACTAGCTATTAACCCATCTCTTGGTTATCATGACTGTCCATCTGATGGTCCTCAATCTGATCATTTAATTTGTCTTTCTAATTTACATTCTACAGAGAAAGCATGCATTTACTTGCACAGTGCCTCTCAATCTTTGATTTATTCCATATTCCTATTCGTGCTGGGGACCATCAAATCAATTGCCTTGATCATCAAAATGTGTGCTGGGTCATCCATGCTTAGGGCTTAAAACTTACTGCTTTTATATTTGGGCGAAGTTCATTCAATCCCTCTTGCATGGCTCCACCTCTGGGATGATTCATGTACAAAGGAGCCAGCTATCCAAGCTGGCAAATTCTACCATATAATCATATCTTAATCTCAAAATTCTGGATGAAACTCTGTTGATCTTTATTGTGACATTTCAGATGATTTTTTTTTTTCCAGCATAACTGATGTAAGCATTGGCCGTAAAGGATTCGAGAAGCGTGTGGTTTCACAAGACTTGGAGCTCTGGCTTTCAAATGTGAGTTATCTTAACTACTGACAGTATCTATGATTCTATGGATACTCTTTAATTTTAGTTTTCATTATTGACTTCTGAATATTGTCTTTCAGGCTCCCGTGAAGGACAAACAGTTCACAATCCTTGCTAGAGCTGGCAGAGAGGTAGTGATTTTATTTTGATCGAGAGGCATCTGTAATATGTGGAATTTGGATTTCTATGAATGGTGATGAATGTTAACTGAATGGACCAGGCATTTGTTACTCCTTAGGTTTCACTCCATTTCTCTTTTTGGATTGTGGATTGCTTCCAAGAGGCATTATGTGGAATGGGGTCCAATGATTTAAAGTTTTGTTGTGATGGGCCGTTGTAACTCAGCTGCATGTCGGGAGGATGTTGGATGATTGCCTATAAATTGGAATAGCCATGTTGGAAATCCACCTCCAATAGAAACGTCAAAGCATAGAGTGGTTTTTGGATCATCCAATATTATCACTTATTTTCATGTTGACCTCGGCAGTTGTGAGGATGATCTGATCAACTCTAAATTTTTTATCAATAACTTGAGTGTGCGCGCGCATGCATGCATGCATTCATATTATGTTATGTAATTTGTATGTATGTAGGTATGTCTGTATGTACATATCCATATGTATGTAAAGATTATTATCATCTAAGTTTCTCTTGTAGCTTCTGTTTTCTTGTTTCAAATACACTAAATGAAGGGGAAAATGAAGAATAAAAAAGTTTTTTTGTAAACGAATTCATTTAATCATGGAATTTGTTATTCAGGTCCAAGAAATACAACTGACGACTGATCTCAATCCAGAGGGCATTAAGCAGGCTGTACAGAGAATCCTAGGACGGATCCCATAAACTCAAAGACAACCAAATGCAGATGTCAACTTTCACAAAATGGGGAAGGCTGCTGATCTTTCTATTGTCCACACAAGATTGAATATCTGAATTCTTACAAAATTGGTGTCATAATTTATTTTATGTCAATATTTCAATGCCTAATTTGTTTTCACCACATGTTTGCCTTGCGATCATGGCCATGATTATGTTCATGTTGCAAATCTGAGTTGATACTTTTATTATTAAAAATTTGATGGGGTTCGGTCTGGAGAGAATTCAAGTGACAGAAGTTCATGTTCGTCTCAAGGTCTAGTGAGACGGGAGAATATGAATTTGAGACACAGGTTCATATTCATCTCACGAACCAGTAAGATTACTTGTCTTATTGAAAACAATTGGTGGTAGGTCTTTTGATACTGCCATGTAGCACTAGCGAGAGTTGGTTTTCTTTTCTTGGGAAAGTTTTCATGAGCTTGTCTGTGCTGTGAATATACAGTAAATGAAAGGCTGATTGGTCCCTCTGCATTTACGCCTGGGTAGTTTGGTTAGTTTAAGTGGAAGCCCCTTTTGAGATTGGTACCTGGAAAGTTAAATGTGCTTAAATACCACTTTAATTTTAAGATTACTCCCTTATTTAAATCACCATTTGTATTTTCTGAACCAACGGTCTCCTTATTGCATCCTATTTTTTTTACAATATGCTCATGACTTAATTTTTCTACCTTGGAAGATATTGTGACTTGATTTTTCTCTAAATACTCATCCCTTGATCTACTGCATAATAGCATCTGTTTAGCTTCTTAATTATTTAAATTATATAGGCTACAACAAATTGTCTTACTTCAACTCTCCTGCCATCGCTTTCAATCTAGTTAAATGTGAGTATCAATATTTGATTTACAATTTCCTCCAGGAACTTGGATTAAAGACCCACTTCGTGTGCTTAGTTCTACATGTCAAGATCTTTCCAACCGCATGTATAATTTCATTAACAATAATATTTTGTTCAATAAATTCAATGAAATCACAACTTAGCTTACACTATCCCTTGTCTCTCTTGTAGCCTTCCCATTGACCTCGAATGAT
Source organism: Pouteria campechiana (assembly GCA_036873735.1). Taxonomy (NCBI): domain Eukaryota; kingdom Viridiplantae; phylum Streptophyta; class Magnoliopsida; order Ericales; family Sapotaceae; genus Pouteria; species Pouteria campechiana. Next base: position 16,954 of record JAYJMB010021105.1, on the reverse strand, counting down.
CTTGAGTTTCAGCCATCTAAGTAGGTCAATTATTATTACCTCTTGTTTTTTCCTCCTAATATATGTATTTTAATGACTGTCATCTAAATCATCAACATATTTGCCTTTACCGCAAGCCTAGGGGAATGATCTAAATTAGCTTATTAACCCATGACAATAACTGTTATTCTTCCAATTGAATCAACTACAAGGATCTCATCTACCTAAAAGATTAATCTTTACGGTTTCCAAGATGTTACATTCTTTTCCCATTAAATAATTTTAATCTGAAGCTTCATTTATCCGTGCCACATGAACGTTTCCTTCTAATACACTTCACACTTATAGGTATAGGTTGCTGAGACTAACCATGCATCCATTGAATTATTTTGATCAATCGATTTTATCTTTTATAAGTAACTATAAAAGATTGGGATTTACTAAATTTTACTTGTTTTAAAAGAAATAATTTCTATGTTTATTCGCATTTCTTATCATAATTTTGTGTTGTGGTTGGTAGTCTTGACACAAACATCAACATGTTTTTTTATTATTTTCTTGCAATTTGTCAAAACTTTTCCTAGTTGGGTTGAACTTATTCATAATCATTGGTGGGTGAAGTTGTTGGATAGGCTTCTTTAGAATCCATAACAGCGACATCCAGGTTTTGAGTTGTTAGTACAACTTCAGAAGTTGCTCGGATCATGGAAACAACTGGTCTTAGATTTTTGGCTTTCTGTTGTGGTCAATTCAATCTTCAATTTAGCAGCACTGGGTCCCCTTTGGGTCTTCTTTCTTTTGATGGAAGCCATACCAAGTTCCAAAATCAGAATTTCTCTTGATGGTCAGAATACCCTTCTTGTGTAGTTCAAATTCAAGTATAAGAGCTAGTATCATGAATCAAACACTTAAAGCTTGAGTAAGAGTTAATGGACTAATAAGGTAACTGTATAATAGCAACATTGACAAATTTAAAGTGTTTGAAGTCTAGCCCAAGCTATACTATCTTTCTATATCCATCACCCTTATTAAACAATGTTTATGCTCTATATGCCTAATCTTGAAGTTTGACTCCAGAACTTCAGTTTATATAAGAATAATGTATGAAAAATATAACTTGAGGTTGCTAAGTGACAATGGAATTTAGTTGAGGAAGGCATTTTAGAGAAACAAGTAGTTGAGGGGAAGTTTGCCAAAACACATTAGTCTCTTTTCACTGTAAGACACCGGGTGCACGCAAAAGGGGTTTGCTGTTATTTCCCAAGGCACTTAATCATATGGTTGCATATGGCTTGAAATATTATCAGCACAACAACTTGTCATCTGAATCATGTTGGTCTTCATCTAAATCAATACAAGGGGGAATTTTGTATAGAGGTTTAGAAACTGGGGTTAGTTAGCAATATTTTATCTCCAAATAGTTGTTTGTTTGCAGCTGGAGAAAGAACATTTTAAAGTAATCTAAAGTAATGTACTGAGTGATCAAATACAAATTCCAAATTAAAAAGATAATAAAATACAAAGAAGATCCTTTAGCGTGTAACAAAAGAAAAGTGCAAATGTTTTGTTTTTGACTTGTTTATGATTGTTTTATTTTTTTGATGCAAGAACATTCTTATTTTGCATTTACATTGCAGTTGGAAAAAAATATAGTGGACGGAGAAGAATGTTGAGCTTATCATAAGCTTATCCCACTATGGTCAGTGTTTGACATTTACGTTGATTTTCAAGAGTTTCTTACCCTTTTTTGTCTTAAAAAATGATTTAATTGTATGAAACATGTGAGAAAAGAGATGTTGTTGGAACCTTTAGACCTGATGCTTTTCCAAAACCATGTTAAGTCTAATCCTCTTACTTAGCTTGATTTTGATGATGAATGTAATTAAACAGTTAAGTTTTGATGATAAGCAAACATATGAGTGAAGAGTTAAGATACTAACTAATTAATTTTCAAGTGATACAACATTAATATATCAAAATAGATTAAGGAGAGTAACTACAAGTAATAAATAACGTTAATTGCAAGCTTATAATATTAAGCCTTCAAAAGAAGATAATTTAAAAAGAATGCTCAAGTAAAAATTACTCAGAAGTAATTTAAAAATATTCAAAAGTACTTTAGAGATAAATCAGAATCCCTTCAGAGACAAGGTGTGAAGCTTAGAAGTTCAGAAGTATTCAGAGCTAATTTAGAACCTCTTCAGAAACAAGTTAAAATCTTTTCAGAGACAAAGCGCAATCTACAGAATTAACTCCAAGGTAGTTTCACACTTCAGAGGTAGTTCAGAAGCATTCTTAAGTCTCTAGAAATGCCTTAGAAGTAAAACGCTCTAAGAACTTTAAAAATAATTCAGAGAAAGTTTTTGTACTCAGAAGTTTATTAGAAAAAACTTGAAAATAAGTTCATAAAAAATATCTACACTCAGAACCCATATCAGAAGCAATACAGAATGTCGACTTTGCAATCAGAAGTTCGTCAGAAGAATTTTAGAAATGCTTTCAAGTCTCAAATATGTCTCAAAAGATCAATAATAGTAATACAGAATAAGCTCAGACAAAGTTTTTGAACTCAGAATATTATCAGAAGATTTTCAAAAGTAATACAGAATGTTTTTAGAGGTAACTTAAAAAAGACAAGAATCAAGAAGTATATCAGAGGTAGAATTCAAACTTTAGAAATTAACCTTAGATATTCTTCAGAAGCAACTCAGAAATAAGAAACTATCAGACACATTTACTTACTGTTTTTTCTTTTGCAAGCAAGGGGCTTGTATCTTATAGTGAACACCAAGCAGGGAAACTTGCTAAAGATTATATAAGTTTTTGGCGAGCTTTGAAAACCAACTTATATAAGTTGTTAATGAGTTTTGAAAACCAACTTGTATAAGTTGTTGGTAAACTTTGAAAACCAACTTGTGTAAGTTTGTTGGTGAGCTTGAAAACTAACAAGTGCTAGTGGAACCTGAGTTTAGTAAGAGAGGCTAACTCAAAGAAGTGGAGTAGGTACCTGAGTTAAGGACTGAACCACTATAAAATCTATTGTCTTAGTGTGCTATGTGAATTTTCCTATTTTATTTCAGCACCACCTTTTGAACTTGGCCAAAAATTTTAAAGGCTCAATTTACCCCTCCTCTTGAGCCACCATTAGCTAGGGACTAACAAACCACTCATCCAAAACCACTTTGGAATGTTTCATAAGAAATTTTAAGTTTCAGAGATGCTTCAGAAAATGGATAGCCTTGCTTTAGATTAGTTCAGAGTTAGATTTTGCACTTAGAAGTTCATTAGAGACTATTTTAAAGATTAAAACCCTCTTTAAAAGTCACTTAGAATCTCAACAAAAGCAACTTAAAATTTAAAAAGTGCTTAGAAGCAACTCAGAATGTCATCAAAAGTAACTTCAGGATTAAAACCTTTTCACAAGCAACTCAGAAGGTCGTCAGAAAGCAACTTCAAAAAGTCAGACTTATTTCAGAACCTCTGAAAAAATTGTTTAAAAATTCTGATGAAGGAGATGATTCTCATAAGTTGGAGAAGTTTCGAAGCTTTGAAGGCATACTCTGATGAACTGCAGAATTATCCAAGATCCTCCAAGAATACTAAGATATTGATTATGATTCAGCATGTCTCCTGACATTTCTAATGAGACTTTTTCCTTCTCTTTTTTTGTTTTTGTTTATTTTCCTGCTACACATTGATCAGGTAATATGTCCAGTAGTCATGGACTCTCAATAGTGTCTTCTAGAATATAGTATTAAAATTTTTTGTTAAACCTAATTATTGATTTCAACAGACATTACATGTTTGCTACAATGGATAAGTTGGTTACTCCCCCCAAGGTTCAAAGGGAATTGTATAGAATATTGTCTAATGCATGTGTAAAGTGATAACTATAAAACTCTCTTTCCACCCCTTGAGATAGGAATCAAGTTTTTTAGATCTTTGTTGGACCAAGTAATAGGAACAAAGTAGGTATGTTTTAGACAAAAAATAATAAAATAAAAATAAGAATATAGCAACAATGCTTCAGCTCCTGCTAGAACATGTGCCAATATGATTTAGATTAAGCATAAAACCATCAAGTACTGGGGCCTATAAATTCATCTAAGAAATATAAAAGAATATCTCTATCTGACATATCCTGATTTGGATGACAGAGTCGGTCTTTGACCATGCTAACCTATGCCTAGGACAACCAAATCCCTTTTAATTGAATAAATGATACTAAATATGTTGGTTGGATTGGATGAGATGAAAACATTATGGTTTTATACAAACCCAAAGGTTGCAATGTACTTTCGACGATGGAATCCTTGGCCTTTAATTAGATATAATGAGAAGAAAATACGTGCATTGAGATTCCCGTATGATTTTCTTTTTCATGGCATTCATCAACTTTTTTCAACATGCTTTTGAATGTTTTGAGGATATGTTGTGGAGTTTCTAAAGTTCTAAGAGTTTTTTGATTTTTTTGGTAACCATTTAGGTTTTGGTTATGTTTTTTGGTGCAATATACTTCTGACATCAAGGATTCTATCGTTAAAAGTACATTGCAACCTTTGGGTTTGTATAAAACCATAATGTTTTCATCCCATCCAATCCAACCAACATATTTGGTATCATTTATTCAATTAAAACATCAGAAAAAAATATTTCAACCAAAAACATAAATGGTCTCAACATCCATTCACATGTTTTTTAAACTATATGGCATGTTTTGATTTGCTATGACCTACATATGCTACCAATCTAATGATTTTTGGAATCATAAAAATAGATATGAAAACAAGTATTGTAATTGGTTAGAACAGAATAGAACATCACCGAATGTGAAAAAAAAAGATGTTTCATCATGTAACAACACAACTAATAGGGTCATTATGAAAGTTGCATTGTAGAAACGATGAACCACACCAACAAAAAGGGCTTTTTCTTTTTCTTGGTTTTGATTCTTCTCATCTTAGAAACTTTGTAGTGTTCATGAGGAATTGTTCACTCAAAACTTTTCGTTGGTATTCAAGATGATGGGAATTAATAAGGTGCATGTTTGTGAGATTAAAACTGTTGCTCAGATGCAGAAATGTTGCGGAAGGATTGTATCTTAAAATTTGTGATCTTCTATTGGAACTAAGGGTTCTTAATCCTCCCTTTCTTTCAAAATATAATTGTAGCAGTCTGATTTTTGTGGCATTACACAAAGTATGCCTCATTTTCCTAGCATGTAACACTTGTATTTAACCCAACACAATTGTCATTTCTCAAACATTGAGTACTTGAGTAATCTAAAACGTGGCAGTTGTCCTGATGCAATTGCTCCGTGCATACTAGGAAATTCAAGGAGATGGGTGTTACAGGTGAATCGCGACACACCCATATTCATATACATCCATGTAAAAGGAGGCTAGGATTCAAAATGAGTGCGAATGGGAGAGGGTTGGGGTTGTTGCATGGGAAATTTCATATGGCAGTGGGGTGCGAAAAGAGCTTGCATCGGATATGGGTTCCGTATGGGAGGGGTACGAAAAGTGCTATTTTGAAGGAAGGGCTAAGATGCACCCCGCCTAAACTCAACGATCAGATCAGCTGGTTGCTCTAGGCACCCCTAGCGATTGGTTGTTTTGAAGCCTTTCCTTTTATATATATATATATATATCCAATGATACCATCTCTAGTAGATATCTCTTTGATCATATATATACTTTTTCTTTCCTTAAAAACCACCTTCCCAAGATTGCCCTTCTAAGTCTTCTTACCATACAACAGCATATCGAAGTACTTCTCATTATAGGGCTATCTATATTACTTGCACTGTTAACCGTTAGATTTTCTTTTACTAAGCATGCTCATCTCTGTAGTCTACTCTGGCTTTCATCTTACTCCATTGTTTCTACCAATCTTCTACTTCATAATTGAAACCAGATTTCGACACCATTCTGTTGTGCCTCCAACCCCATTTTAGTTGAGACCTATCACCACCATGCACTGAAAGAAAAATCCCCATAAAAATACACGAGGCTTAACATTTAGGATGGGGTTTTAATTCCATCAATAATTTTATTGCTACTTAAAAATCAAAATCGATTAGTTATTTACATCTTAACCTTCCTAACTTATACATCACAACAAATAGTGGAATACTTTTTCTCTCTTTCCTCTCTCTGTTTTCCAGCAATTCTCCTTATCCCATATTCTATCAAGTAACAACTAGACCACTGAATTTGGGTTTTGAAAATAAAAGAGAACTAACTAGCGTTAAGTTCTATTGTGAAATTCATTCGAAAACATCATTGGAACATCTTAGGACAATAGTTTCATCTAGACAGCAGTTTTATGATCATCATCCGAGATTCACAGAGAAGATACTCCATCCATTGTTTTGGGTTCATACACAACATGCACATCATACAACAGACCAATTTGCATATTTGACTTCCGCTTGAGAACATTCGTTAAACCTCCCTCGGTGAACTAGTTCTTCAGCCTAAATACACCCTTCGTAAACACATCTTGGGTTCATCCCTCCCATATTATTCAAATATGAAATATGCTCAATACAACTTGTTGTCAAATGTGTTGGAACACGCATATGCGTATTATTATTGAGTGTCCTTTTCCATTTCTATTCCACTTCATATTGCATATTGCGTATATAGCTTCCTACAATAAGTGGAAAACTACATTACGCATCTTCTATAAAAGGTTTTCAGATCCCTTCAACAGAGCTATCCACTATGACAACTTCCTTACGAAATCTCCTATTATCAAGTGCTCTTGGGTTGAAGAAAATCTATTATTTATTCTTTTGCAATGGCTTCCATTACAATAGATATGTTATTCTCCTTCAAATCCAACAATGGTACCAGAGTACAGGTTATTTAATTATTTTGGGTTGTTTGGATTGCCAATTTAAGGGTCGGATTATGGTTTTTTTAACTTTTTGATAATGAGATTTTTCCAACGCTCAAGCAAATCAAAGATCTATTTATACCATGTTGTAGAGCTTTTTGTATTGAATTCATGGATATATTTAGATATGATGAATGAGATTTTATTATAGAAAAATCAAAATGTCAAATTTTAGACCTCAAAATTCTTACCCAAAATTAGATTTAGAACCCAGGATCGAATGCACACGGATGGGTTTTATTTTTGGATTCCGCAATGACGTCCAAATCCATCCAACCGACCAGCGTCCAGTGTAGCCAGCCCGCTACCACCAGCGCCGTCAGCGCATAGGCTGCCCAGTGTGTCACTATCATCCTCTGCATTTTCGTCAATGCTCTCTCTCTACCGTCCTATTGTCCAAAGCGTCCAGCCTGCTTGGCGGCTGTGGGTGGGCAACATAGATGGTAGTGCACATCGGTGGCATTGGCGATGGCAGACGATGGCAGCCGGTGATGGACGGTGGTGCGTGAGGGGGCAGGGGTTAAGATAGGTTTTCTGTTTCAGCCGTATGGATGCCTGGTCATATGGGAGGGTTGATTTGAATCAGATTATCACTGGAGCCGTCTGATTTGTGCTTGACCCAAAACCGACCATCTTGATGCTGCCCAAATCAGAGACCCAATGCCACCGTTCGTTGTGCACTCTATTGGTCATCCACAATCCAACCCAATTCAGAAAGTCAGACCCTCGTCTTATATCTGCTGCCAAAATTCGAAAATCGTTTTCTGCATCTGACTTGAGCGATTCAGATGGGGGATACGGCCAGCAGCCATGGCAGCCAACCAGATCGTGCTGGATGCAAGCTACCAGCGTACCAACCAAGCCTTACGGCAGTGGATGGGCGGAGTAGGCGGCGGGGCATGCCTACGGTTGTCGGCGAAGACGGGCGATGGCGTTGGGGCAGCAGACGATGGATGGGCAGCGGCCAGCCAGAGATGGGTTTTAGGTTCTGCATTGGCTGCTGACCGCACGGGGAAGAAAGGGCTTTGCCCTATTTTTTATTGTTTTTTTATTATTTAAATAGTTTGAATTAAAATTGAGATTTTTGGGTCATTTGAAGTCAGACTTTTATGATTTTATAGTAGATTTTTATGTTTTCGAGTGTTCTGGATTTTATTTTGGGGTTATTTATTTCATTTGAGAGCTCTAAATATTGATTCTTTAGTTTTATGATATTTATTTATAATTAAATATGCATAATTTTGTGGAATTAATATATTGCGAATCTGTGGTTTTGATAATTCATAATTCGTGAATTTGTTGCATTTTTTTGTATGCTGGTTATTCTGATAACAACCTCAATTTATGACAAATTTAATCAAATAAATTTTATTTTCATCCAGTGTGGCCATAATAGTCTTGATAAAAATTTGATGTTTTGATAAAATTTGATTAGTAAAAACTTAATATTATAATTTGATTAAATTTATATTTTATGTGTAGCCATAGCAACCTAAAATTCTATGACAATTGAAAAGTGTTTCTTATCATATTGTTGCCTTAACCCTATATGAGAAAATGATAAAATTGAAACTATATATCCATTGAGACTACCAATTTGTGACCAATATATTAATTTAGTGATTGTATCCTATAGGACTCCCTAATTTAATATAGAGGTTAATATGAAGAAGTGTTTTTTTTAAATTAACATATTGTGTCTTTCCTAGTTGCCCATGGTATAGGAGATGCAAATGTGTTATTTATAAGTACGTGCTTCATAATATGTGATTATTATTTGCATGGCATTTGTGATTTATGAGACTTTATTTATTTATTTATTTTATTTCTTATTTAATTGGTATAAGTGGAATAGTGATTATCCCTATGTTGGAAGGAGACAATTTTTGTGAATGGTAAGATCAAATTAGATTTTCATTGGGATATATGGATCTTGACTTTGTCTCCATATGGAGATACCGCCTACTCCTACTCTAGATAGCATAACTACTCAAACTGAACAATGAGAAAAGTGGGAGAGATCAGATCATTTGAGTTAGATGTTGATTATCTCCAGGATTACTCATAATATAAGAGGTGTTATACCCGAATGCAAGACAGCAAAAGAACTCTTAAAATCTATAGAAATAAATTACTCTTTTGTTTCACTAGAATCTCATTTTGTTGAGGACTCTAATAACTGGTGAAGTGATTTTGGTGCTATCATTCATATTTCTAACTCCATGCGGGGATTACTAAATGTGAGGAAGCCAAACCACAATGAGTAATACATCTATCTTGAGAATGTGATGCGCTTAACTATAGAGTTTGTTGGAACATTTAGATTAGTTCTCTCCACAAGCCATATTTTAGATTTTGAAGATACTCTTTATGTGCCAAATTTTACTAGAAATTTGATATCTAAGTCACATCTTATTTATAAAGAATATCAGTTTATTATTATTTTTTGAATAAATTGAATATTGTGAAATTATCCACTATAGTTGGCACTAGTATTTTAATAAATGGTTTTTATGCTTTGAATATGCCTATGGATGCTCCACATTGTGATGTAATTGGATTGGGTAATGTGAATGTTGAATAAACGGGCACATTTGAATAAAAAATCACGAGTTCTTTGGCACTGGAGACTAGGGCACATCTCCATTATGTGGGTCCGAAGATTAGTAAATGAAAATATCCTTAAAAATATTGATTTTACTGACTTTGGAATTTGTGTGGATTGCATTAAGGGTAAGCTAACCACCAAGATTAATAAAAGTGCCATAAATGCCACAGAGATTCTAGAATTAGTGCGTATGGATATTTGTGGACCACTGAGTATTCCAACTTTAGATGGCCAAACATCTTTCATAACATCCATAGACGACTTCTCATGATTTATGTACTTGTATCTTTTATTTGATAAGGCCCAAGCAATTGATGGTTTCAAAGCTTATCAATTAGGGGTGGAAAGACGAACAGGTAAGAAAATTAAAAATTTGAGATCGGATCATGGTAGAGAATTTTATGAGAGATATATTGGTATAGGATAAAAACTAAATCTATTTGCGAGGTTCCTTAAAGATCAAGGTATTTTAGCTCAGTATGCAATGCTCAGGGAACCAAGGCAGAATGGAGTAGTCGAAAGGTGAAACAGGATGCTAATAGAAATGGTAAGGATTATGATGAATCGAACATCATTGTCACTTTCTCTCTGGGGTAAGGCTCTAAAAACTGTTGCATACATTTTAAATAGGGTTCCTACAAAAGCTGTTACTGAAACTCTTTTTAAGCTATGGTTTGGTAGGAAACCCAGCCTTGCACATTTTTATATGTGCGGATGTGCAGCAGAAGCTAGACCATATAACCCCCATGAGGAAAAGTTAGACCCTAGAACAGTAAGCTGTTATTTTGTTGGGTATCTTGAAAGGTCAAAAGATTTTCAATTTTATTGTCCTATACATACATTAGTTATTATTAAGGCAAGGAATGCAAAATTTCTTGAGGATATTGAGCCTAGTGGGAGTGTTCCATTACAAACTTTTGATTTAGAGAATCAGAAAACTTTATCTATGCAAGAAATAAATTCTGACTAATTTGTATAACCTGTGCTTGATCCTATACCACATCCTGTAGTGTAGAATCAACTAGTTGAGGCAGAACCTATTGAAGAGGAACACAATGATCCAGAGCTCATAGGATGGATATTCTTGAACCACAGCCTTTGATTGAAAATATGTTAAGGAGATCTACGAGACTCAGAAAGACTATAATCTTCAGAAAGACTATAATCTCTAATGACTATGTATTATATATGCTTGATGACCATGATCCTTTGAGTTATGAACAAGCCATGAGAGACGATAATTCTAAAAAATGGTTTAATGCCATGAGAGAATAACTTGATTCCATGGAAGCTAATGGTTTATGGGACCTTATAGAGTTGCCTAAAAGAGTTAAGCTCGTTGAGTGTAAATGGGTCTTTAAAACTAAAAGGGACTCCAAAGGTAACATAGATAAATATAAGGCCTGACTAGTTGCTAAGAGATTTACACAATAAGATGGCATTGATTTTCATGAAACATATTCTCCTGTCTCAATGAAAAACTCTTTTAGAATTATCATGGCTACGGTAGCTCACTTTGACTTAAAGTTACATCAGATGGATGTCAAAACGACCTTCTTAAATGGTGAACTAGAAGAAAATTTTTACATGAAGCAACCAAAGGGTTTTACTGCAAAGGAAAATAAGCATTTAATGTGTAAGCTCAATAAGTCTATTTATGGACTGAAGCAAGCCTCTTGGCAATGGTATAAGAAATTTCATAACATTTTGACCTTATTTGGGTTTGGAAAAAATGCAAAAGACCATTGCATATATCTCAAGTTGAATGAGAGTAAATTTTTCATCCTCATTTTATATGTAGATGATACTTTGCTTGCTAGTAGTGATAAAGGTTTGCTTTATGAGACAAAATAGTTTCTCTCAAAGAACTTTGAGAAGAAGGATATAAAAGAAGCCTCATATGTGCTTAGGATTAAAATCCATAGAGATAGAGTATGAAGATTGCTTGGATTATCCCAGAAGGCTTATATCCTTAAGGTTTTGGAGAGATTTGGTATGACAAATTGTTCACCATATGATTCACCCATTGCAAAAGGAGTAGTGTTATCTACTGATCAATATCCCAAAAATGATTTGAAAAAGAAACGCATGATTGAGTTTCCTTATGTGTCATTGGTTAGGAGCTTAATGTATACACAGACGTGCACAGGGCCAGGTATATCATTTATCGTAGGTCTTCTAGGAAGATTTTAGTGTAATCTTGGAATGACGCACTAGCAAGAGGGTACTCAGATATTTGCAAGGCATAAAGGACCTCATGCTTACTTATCGGCGCTCTAATAGCCTTAATGTTATTGGCTATTCTGATGCAAATTTCGCTAGATATACCAAGTCTACAAAATTGACTACCGGTTACATCTTTATGATGGCTGGGAGTGCAGTGTTATGTTGAGTACATTGCTTGTTATGAGATTACAAACCAGGCTATTTGGATGAGAAAATTCATAAAGAGGCTTAGAATCATGAAGTTTATCTCTAGACCAATGCTAATTTATTGTAATAACTCTTCTGCAGTGCTATTGAGAAACAAACAAGATTACAAGAAAACTTAAAGTAAAGTGTAGTATTATTTGTGAAAGAATTCAAAAACATAAAGTGTTTGTGAAGCATATTAAAATGGATTTAATGCTAGATGATCTGTTGACAAAGGCTCTTACCATTAAGGTTTTTAATAATCATGTGACCCGTATAAGATTAATTGAGTCGTTGCAAGACACATTTGTGACATTTGAGTTAAATTTAAGTTTCTGATATTTGAGTAATACTGTGTTTATTCCATGTGTGCGCAATTTTAAATTTTGTGAATATTTAGTAGTAGTCCATTTGGACATTTGAGATTATTTTGCTTACTTATTTGAGAAAATAAACCTTTTATGAGATTTGGTTATATAGTATTTTTTTAATGTCGTAGTGCTTGGAAGAAAGTATGTCATGGAATGATGTATAATCGCAAAGACTTGCATTGTTAATTCTATCTAATGCGAATATTGTGTTCGTGTACTAAATGATATGTGGCCAACTGGGAGAATGTTGGAATACACATGTGTGTATTATTATTATGTGGCCTTTTCCACTTTTATTCCACTTCATATTGCGTATTGCGTATGTAACTTTCTATGATAGGTGGGAAACTACATTATACATCTTCTATAAAAGGGTTTCAAATCCTTTCAATAGAGTTATCCGCTGTGATAACTCCCTTATAAAATCTCCTATTATTAGGTGCTCTTAGGTTGAAGAAAATCTACTCTTTATTCCTTTGTAATAACTTCTTTTGCAACAAGTATGTTATTCTCCTTCAAATCCAACAAAATAGTCTTTTGTTCATTGCCCATGGATTCAACCGTGAGTTGCTTACCGTCGAATGGTCTTAGGTTTGTTTATGGGGCTGAATCCCTCACTCAAAATGGTTATTCATTTGGATCTTCTCCTTCCTCCCCCATATTCACTGTAGCACCTTTAATTTCTATGGCAAATCTAAAATCTGGATTTTTGGTAATAAATAAATAAATAAAATATTTTATTTTAAATAGATTAGATTAATACTAAAAATATAATTGAGTTTCTCTTTGCTAGGGATTACACATTGATTTTGTAACATAGGTTATAAAGAATCTGCGTTCAACCTATTCCATCTGATGTATGTGCGCCTCCAACTTAATATTGAGGTATTTTTTATTATTTTTGTATAAACAGTTTGTATTGAATTTAAACTTGATAGTGATCATATATAAGTTTGTAATAATCTAACTAGCTAAGCTAACAAATACATAATTTGAATGCATGATGTATCCCACCTTGTGCATGCATAAGGTGTAATAATGCACTAACTAACTAGCCAGCTTAGGTGTTACATATGATCTTGCATCATGTGGAGCACATTATGCATGCAAATAATCTCTTATTTATCTTACCTAGTTGAATTATTAAAAAATTATAGACAGCTAGATTGAATTTATATTCGACACAAAATGTTGAAAAGGTTTATAAAGTGGGTTTGATAAAAGCTTGCGAAAGAATAACAAAAGTTTTCATCTCATGATGTTTTATTTTTTATTTTTTATCTCATGCAAAATTATATATAAATTGTAATGTGCCCTATCACATTAAAATAAGTGATGTGATATTTTCCAGTTTATAGCACTAGTAAAAATTTAACTGGTACAATCTGCAATCAATATTGTGGAGCTGCACTCATAATTAAATGACAAGACTGGGTTTCGAAGTTTCTTTTTCATCTTAGCCCATGCTGTTATTATTATTATTTTTGGTCTTTCCTTGTCATGATTGAGTATCCCTCACCTACTCCCACCAATCCCAGGCACATCCCTTGAGTAGAATGGATATTAAGTTTAGTTACTTACCATTAATGATGAAACTAATTAATAACTTCATCTATGCTTAATCTATTGTAAAATTCATTTGAAGTAGAGAATCGTACTCTAATACAAACTGATGTCGACCAGTTGAGGATGGACTTCAATTATAGGATTGAATAGGCTTGTTTTCAGTAAAGGAAAAAAAGAGATGGCATACCTTTCCCAATTGATAATGCCAGCTAATGCGCATGTGAACAACGAGAAATGAATTTCTAGAAGAGAAATAATAAAATATGAATGATATATATATATAGGAAAATGATCTAGTGTAGCTGGATACATTGAAATATTTAGTGTAGCTGGTGTAGGAACTGTGCGATGGGGCAGCCATCATCCAGGTCCTTCGTGGGCGCTGCAAGTGAGGGATCCCAAAAACATCAAACATGTGGGTACGGACGGGGGCATGACAATGACTGTTTCAAGTCTCCCTCACTTACACCTGCGTGCCATCTTTCCGCCCTCTCTCGCCCTGTCTGCTATGCATTCGCTCTTCCCCAATTGAACGTTCGATGAAAACCAATTTCTCTTCACTAATATGCACAAGCTCCTACATCTCCCATACATATTTTTCAGGTCTGCTTCTGTAGGTCCGCTACCCCCAAATCCCCTAACTTGAAGTAGAGCTTGAAAATTGGCCGAGTCCTCCAAGTCCCATCTACAACCGCAAAGGAGTTGCTAAACACGCTACTCTAGCAAGACTTAGGAACTTGGACAAGTTCTTGAAGTAAGTCATATTCATTCCACTTGTTCAATATCATTGTTGTCGTTGTTTTTTTTCTAAAAGTTGCATTAGTTTCATGATAACCCCATGCACTTTTTGTTATTACTTTAAGTGACATAGCTATTCAAGCTTCTCTTGATTGAAAATATTAGAATCGCCTAATAGCTATTTGATGAAATGTCTACTGGATTTAATTTATTTAAATTAAATAATTATTCTTTTATTTAATTTCTATTTATGGATTTTATTATTATAGCTTTCAATTGCAGATAGATTTGTGATTAGTAAAATAAATCTAGCTTTACAAACTAACGGACTGTTCATCTAAATTTTTACACAGTGTATCATGTTTTGTAGTGATTAGCACATTTACTTAAGAACGATGTTATTATCTATTTTCATACAGGTTGTTTTAGGTCCATGGATTTACATATAGATATTATGAATGTAAATGATAGGGATGGGGTGTTGAAATAGGCAATACAGAAGTTGACAATATGGATGCAGTGGGTAGTGCTGTACAAAATTCATCGATACGAATACATGAATTTTTGTCCAGAGCTCCTATTGATCTAACCCCAAAGATTAACCAATAATTTGACAGTGAGGAAGATGCTTATCAATTCTACAATGGCGTAACAGGTAAAAAAGAGGAAAACAAAATGGAACAACATAAAGATTTGTCATAATGAATCAAACAATTTTCAATTTCATTCATTGTCCTCAATTGCTTACACTTGCTATGTACATCAGAAAATTGAATATTCACATCCTAGACCACGAGTGGTTCTAATTATATCTCCATAATGGGAGAAAATTCTTGATTAAAAAGAAAAGTATAATGCATCTTAGATACCCAAAAATAAAACACACTCTCTCAAAATGAATGTGTTGTGTTTGGGATCACTGAACACATTGCGATGACTTGATATTTAGGAGACCACCTCAAGTCAATGGGCGGATAGGATGACACCGCTCTAAACTAGGTTGCTGGACACTGGATTAACCTAAAGAATGGATGTTTTGATCTGATTGGTTTGTCCTAGATGGAATCAAGACCGGGTGATGTCTATTATTTAAACTATAAGAAACCATAGAGACAGTAGGTGGTTTGTGACCTAATTGGTATATCTTGGAAGGACTTAGGACCGGGTGATATCTGTTGTGTTTAGACTTAAAAGAGACTAGAAGAAAATATATGACCTAGGTTTGGTTCTGCTTTCTCACATTGCCCATGAGAAGTTTAGGAAGAGTGGGCTAGGTAGATTGGGTTTAGCTCAGCTCTCTCAATTATCCATGAGAAGCTTGGGAAGAATGAGACCAGAATGACTGCATTTAGCACATTTGAAGTGGTTTTGCTAAGGTTTGACTCGGTGAGTCATGATTAAATGACTCGATCCTAAACTTAGGCTTTTGAATGAGTTGGTGAATAGTATTATTAAGGTTTCGATGAGTCATGACTCAGTGACTCAGTCCTAGACTTAGGCTTTTGAATGAGTTGGTGAATAGTATTTGCTAAGGTTTAACTCGGTCAATCATGACTCAATGACTCGATCTTGTACTTAGGCTTGTGAATGAGTTGGTGAATGATGTTTTTCAATATCTCGTGAAAAACTAGAAGTGGGCGATCTTTGCCAATATCCTGTGAGAGATCGTAGAGTCAGGTTGCATGAATTAAACCTAATTACACTTTGAGTTAATTAAGCCTAATCATGATTAGCATTAATAGTAGTGATTAATGCTAATGATAGTTCTTAATTAATTTAAGATAATATCATCATTTTCCTATTTTATGGGGCATTTCCAAAGTTATTCTGCCATTCATAGGGTTTAATCAGGGTTTAACAGGTTTTTGTATCCAATTCAACATTACTCTATTGTCCATTAATCATGTGGGACACACCATTACTACAGCGTGGGTGGGACCCATGTGTGTATCATGGTGGGGCCATGGCAGAGTGTCCTTGGGCACTAGAGATATTACAATGGCCAAAGGCCATTGGCATCAAGGGAGGTACTTGCCTCTTGAAGAGTCTTACAAGCTCCTTTAGAAAAATCTCTATCTATATTAAGAAGAGGGAGGGGGTATTTATAAGCTTGGAGCCTGCCTTCACCTCCAAGGGTAGTTTAGGAATGCCCACCTTCTCCCAAGAGGGCAATTTGGGGAATGGAGCCTGCCTTCACCTCCAAGGGTCATTTAGAAATGTCCACCTCCTCCCGAGAGGGCAATTTGAGAAATGGAGCCTGCCTTCACCTCCAAGGGTAATTTAGGAATGCCCCACTCCTCCCAAGAGGGCAATTTGGGAAATGGAGCCTAACTTCACCCTTTTTTTTTTTTGGGGGGGGGGGGGGGGGGCCCCC
>JAYJMB010021094.1:0-23359 GCA_036873735.1 Pouteria campechiana | reverse complement strand
GGAAGTTCTGCAGCCTAAACATTTCCCAGGAGCACAGCCACCAGCATGAGCCATTAGTCCACCGTTCTGGACCTTCTGACCTTTTCGGGGCGAACTGGTGCGGTATTTTTTACAATAAGCTTGGGCGTGTCATACCCAAATCACCCTTAGTATGAGCAATAGGCTACTAGTAGCCCGAAAGCGACGCCGTCTTCCTCCATCGCGTTTTATCGCGTCTCTCCTCTCCTTTCCGACGAGGAGTTGGGGGATCGTCTGACCCGAAGAAGCATTGGAAATGCATCTCATTATTGAATTCGGGTATGATTCCTAATTTCTTACTCAGCATTTCGATGCTTTCGATGCGACAAGCACCGCAGTTTTTGCCAATATTTTTTTTTTCTTAAACACGCATCATGTCTCTTTATTCATGTAAACCTGATTCTTGGTCTTTCGCTCTCGAGTAGTTTGACGTTCGTCAGCGGCGACGAAGCCTACGGAAAGAGATTCAATTGGCCCCATTTGGGGATTCTTTATAGTTTCTCGCTCTTTCCAAGTTGTGGAGGATTTCGCTGTTTTCCTTATTAGGTTCTTGAATCGAGGAAGCTAAATCCCGTTTCCTTCTTAGTTACTGAATTAAGAATGCTATGTGTTTCTGGACATGCGAATTGTTGAGTGATTTCTTCTGCGTGTGAAGTTTCATGGGTTGCGGTTCCTCATCTCAACGTTTTCTTTTCTTTCTTTATTATTTTTAATACTATTATTGTTATTATTATTATTATTATTATTATTTGCATTATACCGGGGAGCAAGTTTCATTCTTGGATGCAATTTCTTTTCTTTATTTTCTAATCATCTTCCTTTCATCTTCTACTCATCCCCAATTCTCTACATCCAGCCTAACAGTTTATAAATGCAACAACGAGTTACCTCAAATTAGTGCCCGAATTGTAACCTACGCATCAAATCCTTGCCCAATTTGATGAGCCTGATATAGCCTTGGCCCAACCAACCAGATTTGGATTAGCAGCCCTGCTCTGTGCTTGGACCTGTGAGCCTTTGCTCAATATTTCAACCTTGGATTCAATCATCTTCACCAGCAACATGCAAAAACTTAGCAGTACTAAGGAATCATTAAACGGTAGATTTTTATTCCTCTGAATGCCCCAAAACTATTGATTTTCTAGAATGATTAAGATATATTAATGGATATTCCTAACAATGCCAAATTGTCAATAATACCATGCTCACCGCTCAAGCATGGCTGCAAGAAACCCTTTTCTACAAGAATAGGTGGTCCAAAGTGTGATATGTGACTGTTGTGCTGGTGGCCAGTGCTGGATAGATACAGTGCCTGGTTGTGTCTCTCAACAATTTAATTTCAATAATTAATTTATTTTTTCGAAAATGAATTGATTGTATAACCTTACAAAAAGAAACAAATTGCATTTGTGTCACCTGTTGAATGACAAAGCTTTATGTATTCTATTGGATGGCAAAGTTATATGCACTGGGAAACAAATCTGTAAGCTCCAGTTTATTTCTTTCAACTTGGATTTTTAAGAAATGTGACTTGAGGGGGGGCTACTATAGTGCTTTTCATTATGGATTTTAAGGAAGGTGATTGCAATTTGTTTGTTTGTTCACTATCCAAACTGGTTGCCACAAATTCAATCCAATATAATCCACACGCTTTTTTTAAAAAATCATACTCTCATAGATCCAATCTGGAATTGCAGTCTTGGCAACATATATCAACAGTATTTTTTCGTAACATATTCCCCGTGTATTTTAACACATTACTGACAGATATGATATTGATATCAATATTCATTGATATATTATACCTGCATGTATGGAGTTCAAACAGAAAACTTAGGAAAGAGTAATTCAGTTATTCCACATGAAGAAGTTAAAGTAGGCAATATTGACTTTCATGAAGAAAGCTTTTTGTACTATCCAATTTGCAAAAAAGAAAAAGAAAAAGAATATATATTGCCTGTTTGGAAATGTGAAAAGAGGGAGGAAAAAGTAGGACGAGAGGAAATGGTGTCACCCATAAAATGAATAAAGACAAAATAGATAGTGTTTTTCATTTTATTTTTATTTTCATAGAGAAACAGTAGGTTGATTTTAGAAAATATAGATTATGATGTAAAAGCATAGTTGTTAGGAGTAGATAAATGCCACATCAAAGAAAGATATGAAAAAAATAAGGTTGCTAGAGGTCGGTAAATGAGAAAAATATTTCCTCCCTTTTTTCATGTCACCACACAGACGAATTTTGTATGTGCCCTTCACATTAAGCCATATTCATTTCAGTGTTTGGGCTTATGCATGGCTGGTGCTTGTGCATCTGGTGGACTCTTTAGATGTAACTGAATTGTCAGAAATCTTGGGGCAGTAATTGTCATAAATGAAACACATATTCATGGAAATTATAGTACTTATTAAAATTGTTGTATGCTTGTGAGAATATCTCTTATCTTAGCATTTATTAAGACATAGTTTAGACATTCTACTTTCATTCTCAAACTGTTTAATCGAGTTGAACATCAAAGCCACAAACTGTGCAGCTCGTTTGGCATTATACATCTGCATTTTTTGGTTGGGGTTTCAGACTATGGCACTGGAATTTGGTATTTATAGAGAAGTCCATTGTGTATAATTTCATTCAAGGACATTGGCTTAAGTATTCACCTCAGCTAGTTTTTCTCATTTATAGTAGGCTGACCTTTTTTTCTTTTTCTTTTAAAAAAAAATACTACAGTTTGGTAATTTTAGCTTTCTGTTACTTGGGCCTTTCATCCTTACTTCAGTAATTTTTGATGCAGTGGTGGCCTTGAGCTTCTCTGTGACTCAGTGAAGGTCCATAATGTTGACGTCAATCAGAAGGCTGGAGAAGAGAAGGTAAGTATTTTTCTTGCAGATGAAAATTTGAAATCATGGAATACCTAATTACTTATTTAGTTCATTTTCTGTCCTTTTACATCCATTCCAGTTGCCTATGAGAGACTTGTTGTCTTGGATCCAAACCAACTTGATCAAGGAGAGGCCTGAAATGTTCATGAAAGGGGATACTGTGTAAGATTTAAAGCTACTGCAGAGGCTACTAATTACAATTTAGTATCTTGTTCAGTTACATAATCACAATTGCTCATCATTTCATAGTTGAAGTCTTTTGACCTGGCAATGATATGCTTTTGTTTATGGTGCAGGAGACCTGGTGTTTTAGTCCTTGTAAATGATTGTGATTGGGAGCTTTTGGGGCATCTGGATGCGACATTGGAAGAAAAGGATGTCATTGTATTTATTTCAACTTTGCATGGTGGGTAAAATATTGAGTTGATGTCACTGTAACACCATAAGTCGCACAAGTTGCTTGAAGTGCAATCAAGATTATGAAATCTTCAAATCAACAGTTTATTATAGACAAAAATATTCCGTGTCGAATCAGGCACTATCACTTGATTATCATAACATATTTCTTCTCGCCATTACTTCGCTTTTGTACATACGCAGATATCCTTCGCTTGCTTCATGACTTTCGTTGATAGTTTGGTGAAACTTTATCCATGGCACAAATGCCTTTTTATGCATGTTGAAGGCCATCCAACGCATGTATTTTGATCCCATTGGAATGCAGAAATCACTGCAATGTATCTCGACTGTTGAACTGTTCTGAAAGATTCATCTTTTCTCTTGAAAACCTTACAGTAAGAGACGATGGCACGTCTTGTCTGCTAGAGGTTTAAGTTTTGCCATGATTAGGCTATCATTGGTCTCAATTGATTGGCTATCCTTCTCAATGCGAAAGATTATGAAACCAAATACACAGCCAGTGTGGGAGTCCAAATTCGTATGTTGGATCAGGTATCTCACCCAAGATCGGTAACTGTTTAGGTTTTCTCATCTCATACTTATTTAACCCAATTAGAATCTCTCTGGTGCAAAGCCGATGTAAGACTTTGTACAGCTTGTAGTTTGATTGCGTGCCCCGGCAGATTACATATGTGCAATAAGCATACGAATGGTTCATTGTAGGCTGCCGCACTTTTGAATGTTTACCATTGTAAATTGCCTCAACAAATCATAATAATTAAATTATTTAATGAATAAATACTATAATGGCTAAGGTTTGGAGCATTTTCATAGGAGGTTTGAGTACTCGGTGCTGCGCTTGTTATCTTATCTTTTACAACATGTACCTTCCAATGAGCTTCTAAGTTCATATTTGGACTTGACCTAATTAATTTTTAATTTTACTGACTTGGACCTAAAGAACTCAAGGCTGGGTTTGTTGCCTTAGACTTAGTAGCTCTTAAGTTTAACGTATATAATCATACCACTTTGATAGCTCAGTCAATGTTTGACCTTGCAAATTTAGATGCTTAGTTGCTTACATAATGTTTAAAATACTTTTTGCCCATGTTCCTTCTCACTTATGCTCTGTTACGTTTTTCGACTTGGACACACTCCTTAGGCATTTTTTTAATCTCTTATCACATTAGAACCAAACCGCTTAAATCTAGTTTTCCTTGTCTTATTACTTACTATTTTCTGTCTATTGATTTTCCCAAAATCATCCTAATCTTTCCAGGCTACCACATGGACATCCTTATTTTGCCTGCCATATTTTTCAGCCATAAAAAGCCCTAAAAGCAGACTGACTGATGAAAGTGGGTGGCATCCATCCTTGCAAGCATGCCAAAAGATCCCCCCTTGTGTTTCTTCCGTCCTCCTGTCTTCATGCCCCTACTTCCATGGGGTTGAATATCCAATATGCTGCAACCACCTTGGCAGGCTTTTTTACTGCAACCACAAAGGTATTGGATGAGGCTTATGGCAAGCCACAACGTTAATCACATGAATTCACATGTCCAACAAAGTAGCCAGCTTTGTTCATCAATTAGTGGCCAGCTGCACCATCAATTCAAAAGTGCCATTACACATTCTGCATGGGATGGGAAGCCAAAAGATTTTTCTGTTTCAAAATAGAAGATGAAATTATGAATAACCAGCCTACGGATTTATTAAGAATATCAATTACAACCAAAAAAAAAAAGCAAGCATTTGAAGTTTTCCACAGAACCAAAATAAAAATTACAAATGACTGAAATTACAAAAGAATTTTTACTAGTTTATTTCCATTCTTCCATCCTCCTGTTACACTGTTTCCCACACACAGATTTGTTAAAATTGATCAAATTACTCTGCTTGGGAAAGATAATAAACAAATAAATACAAAAGGGCATTAATTTCTGGCATGAGAAGCCAAGCCAACGGAAATACTACTAATGTCTAAAAGGATATGGAAACAGAGCCAATGCTAGGCAAAATTTATTTCTGTGGGGCAAAATAGCTGCTTAGCTCATACATAAGTGTTTATCCTCTACATATTAGTTTCTCTGTCAAAAT
The DNA here is from genome assembly GCA_036873735.1 of Pouteria campechiana. Lineage (NCBI taxonomy): Eukaryota > Viridiplantae > Streptophyta > Magnoliopsida > Ericales > Sapotaceae > Pouteria > Pouteria campechiana. Next base: position 17,965 of record JAYJMB010021094.1, on the reverse strand, counting down.
TGTTTGGGAACAACAAAAATAGACAACACCTTGTGCAGACTTCTATGGGGCCATGAGTCCTTCAATCGTGTAGAAAAGGGACTGCGCCCAGTCAGCTTTGAACAACAATGCTTGCAGTGTCTGCATGACATTATAATCAGGATCTAGTTTGCGTTGCCAGCCCTGCATAAAAATGTCAGAACAAAGGTTCATCATGTTGGCATGATTCAGTCTTCTACTCCCACGAGGTATCATGCGTACCAAAAGAATGTCAAAAACAATACATAGTAATTCCCTGCACCTGTGAATTGCACCTGTGAATCCCCATCCATTAACTCTTTTGGTATTAAATACATGTTAAGATTGGAGAGCTTTACATTAAGTGATGTATGTTACAGTCCATGTGTGCCACCACGTCCAAACAAACAATCACAGAGAACAAAAACTTTTGCTTATAGGCTTCTGTCTATCAAGTGCATTATGACCATCATGACTCATAAGCAATGAAATGGCCAACATTTGGAGTCAAAACTTGAACCATTGTTTCTAACAACCAAACTGGGAACATACTTTATCAGATGGCCAGTGCATATCAGCAGGTGTGCCTATTGTGCTAGGGGTTCCAAAGGCATGTGGGTATTTAAATTTGCTAGGCTCTTAGTTACAGCCTGGCATTCCATCATTCTTCATCTGCATGCCATAATGAACATTGATTTAACCTATCCAATTATGGGCCGTGTTTCCATTGGTTGGAGCAGCACTCACCTTTACACGCAGAGTTATCTAATAATCCTAGTGGTGACAAGAAAATAGGCAGTTGAAAAGAAAGGGTCTGATGTCCAAATTCACAGGGTGAACGAAGGGCTAAATTGTTGGATTATCATTAATCTTGTAGTGTCCCAACAGAAAACAGATATCATGAAGTAATCTGGGTTTTTGATTGTGTACCTTACAATGCTTTAGACACTGAATCAACACACAACTACAGATGGCATCAACATTTTTGCATGAAAGAAATCCAAGCAATGAGCAATGTAAGGCTCAACATGAAGAATGATTAGTGCAGAAGGTGAGGTTGATGCAGCAATAAAGTATGTTGCACTATAGAAATCAAATGGACAAAATGGCTTCAGTGTACATTTTGCAGCGATCTTTCAACACATTAGTTCTTACAATTTTAACTCCATATTATCAAAGTTTTTCTTTTAATGGTTCAAACCAATGATCAACATGCCATTCATATTCCTACTGGCCAGCTCTCTGCAATTCCTAGATCTTTGAGCAAAATTTTCAGTCCTTTGAGGGGGAATCACACCCAAATTACACCATTATTTTTCTTGCAATGCGTCTTGCCATTAATGCCATACACTGTTTTGCCATTTATGGTCCACAATTTTAAGGCTTCTAGAAATCCATTGGTTTGTTCGAGTAAGATCATTTACTGCATTACTTCGTAATTCATAGTCCAGATCCATCTACTAAAATGGACAAGGACATTGTTCCCATTCATAACAACTGATCTAGTTCATTCAGCATAAAGAATTAAAGCCAAAAACCCAAATAGTCAACATTTCTGCCCCATTACTTGTACTGGAAGCCAATTTGAATGGAACCAATCAGAAATTGCAGCAATGTACAATGAAATGAACTGCTGATAAGTTGTTGTCAATTTCATTTAATAACATCAGTAACAAAAGACAAATTACTGCACAGTATACTGCAATTGTGTTCACTGGATTATTTTGCTGTTTATGCGCTTTGTTGTTTGGTCACAAGCATAAGGGGGATGATAAGCTCTTATCCCTTAACTTTTTTCTAATGCGATAATAATCTAATCTAACTTACTCCCAATAATTCTACTTTTTCCTCATCATTCCCTATATTTTCAATCATTACCCGCTAATTTTTTCATTCAAATAACGTATCTACTTTGCCTTTATTCAATTTACAGCTAGCATCACCTCCTTTTCTCATTACATCATTTCCGCATATCCATCTCATTCTCCCATATTCCTTTTCTTATCTCTCTAACCAAACACTAAACATGACCATGCATAGGAATTTCCACAGAATGAAAGAAAAATGAGGAATTACAGAATCCTTGAGAATATAAAGCTATATAAGAGGAGTCAGTTTGCATGAGAAGGCCCACAGTTCAGTGATAGAAATCATTTAGTCTGTTGGCAGATTGGGTTTCATTGGCAGACAAGCATTCCTAATGGTCAGATTAGATGGTTCTACACATCATTCTAGGACTTCTTCATCTCCCAAGGCCATTGGTCTGAATCATTGGATAGTAAGCAACTCATACAAACTAAAAACTTGGACCAAAATGAGGGTAGAGCCCACAGCTACAGGGTAGTGATTATTATCTCTTGAGTATGATGTGCATAAGAAATTACCTCAAGAACCAAAGTGGTCACCATTACAGTGCAAACATTGCCATCAATGTTAACTTTATGACGCCTTACTGTCTCTAGTAATTGTTGCATGCACTCGGCAGGGTGGACAATATCCCCTTCTGGGGTCCCCCAGAAATCAAATGACCTTCCAACCTCCTATTGTCATACAAATAGAAGACAAATATCAAAATGCAACTCCAAAAAGAGGAAACGAACTGGGAAGACATCCAAGAACTTTTAGCACTGAAAATTTTGAAATTTAAATGTGAAGTGAATTTGGGCAACATGAAATGTCCATGTAAACAAAGTAAAAACAATAAATTCATGTGATGTTTAACCACAATACTTACCTTGAATAACTTTATTTTTTCTCATAATTACCTATATTTTTTAATCATCAGTTCATATTTATTTTATATTTATTCACTTTAAGACCAACATTACCCTTTATACTGCTGACATCATTTGCGTTTTCATTTCCATTTCCCTTTACATTACCCACCAGACAAACTCACCCACAGTAGAAAAAACAGTTACAATATCAAACAATGCTCAAGAGGTTCCAATGTGTATAAAAATTGATTCATGGATTGCACATCTTGATCCATCCTCTTTTCGAAAAACTGGGTGCCTCACATTTCAAGACTTTAGGCACATGAAATGAAAATGCGACTTAAAAGGGTACTTATTGAAGCACATTCGCATGCCTGATGCAGGCTCTGCTGGCAGGAGCATGTCTACCCAGTTGGCATTTACTACTATAGGGATCTGTATTGCATTACCAGGTCTCACAGAAATCAGATTTTGAGGAATATTTGTACAAACAGAGCTCATCATCTAACTAAAAATGTATGTTTGCATAAAACTCCTACTCTCTATCCCAGCAGTAACACAATATTTTGCAAGTGGCCATTTCTTGCTTGTTTTCAACTGAAACACACAACAATGAGATGTAAAAAATTAAAGAACAACCACATAAACCACAGATCCAACAATCACGAATGGCTTAATTGACCATATAAATTGCCAAGAAAATAAAAGGTAATTTGATTCAGGGGCTATCTAAGTAATCTGGAAGAAAGGCACCAAAAGGACTTCTAGCTAGAAAGTTTAATCAGCAGACATGGACGTGGGCATCATGTTTGCACCTTGCCTACAGGGTCTCGTCAGCTTGAATTGAAGGAACTTGTAAAACTAAGACTTATTAGTTGTCTTTTATTTGTTTTGTCATCATGCAAGAATAAAATTTTTGCAGTTTAGAAAAGAAAGGCAAATTGGAAAAAAAAAAAAAAAAAAAAAAAGATACTTCGGAAGTAGAGATCATGGTCGTTGGGAATCAGGAAAAGATTAAGGAACATGTGGAATCTAGAAAAGAGGAGGAAAGAAAGGGAAATGATGTGATAAGTGTCATGATTGAAAATAAAGTGAGTAAAGACAAAATTAATAGGCTTTGAATGGAAAGATTAAAAATATAGGTAACAATCATGACTAATTAAAATTGTGGGGTAGGAAAATATCACATTAATTAAAAAAGGGTGGGAAAAGGAGAACAAAGGGATTTCCTCCCCTTTCCTCTGTTCCAAACAGTAAGGAGGTCAATACAAAAAAGAGATGCACAAAGGTAAAACCAAGATGGATGGATGCTAGAAATTTGGCTAGATGTTTAAATTAAAAAATTAGTCAGGCAATGGCAAATGAACTTTATATCCCATATTCAGAGAAACAAGGTTGTAGAAATAAGAAATGATGGTTATCATCATTTTCAATTAAAAAAATGAGCATGATTTTCTTGAAGACACTCAAATCATCATGAATGACTAGGATTTATTTATTGTGCAACTTAACCAGTTCAAAAGTGCATATGTCTTATTTATCACACTGTTGGATCAAAAATTATCTTAGTAAGCATTCATGAAACCAAATCCTTTCCATGTGTGACTGAGACAGAAGGGTCGTGGCATTTATCAACAGAGTAAACACGTTTATGAAAAGTGCACTCCTGCCACAACTTTTAACATGTGCAGGCACAAAAATCAGTTTCAATGTAACATTCAAATGAACAATATTAACAAGAACGGACCATGGGCCATGGGCCACAAAGACTTCACAGATGTTGCTTAACAACTCCCCTCAAGTCAATCTAAGTCTTGGGTGGATGGCAATCTGTCTCTTCAGATGGACAGTGAAAATCCTTAAAATGGTACCAAGGACCCTATGAAGCTTGAGGACTATTGTTAATGGCTTAGCATCCATTGTAGAAGATAGTTGTCATGACGCCATACAGCACATTACAGATATTATGATGCCTGGAAAGCCTATGGTAATTACAAGAAGAGCTTCATGCCCACTGTTTCACTTGCTGCATGGTGCTACTGAAAGACAGCACCCTATTGTCTTGTAGTCCCACTTCCTAGATATCAGGAAGTGTTCTCTGACCAACCGTGGACATTTTCAAAACTAAGATAAAAGCTCATAATATGAAGTATTCAATGTCAAAGTAAAGATTTCATCAGACCAATCTTCAAAAAGCATGCTCAAAATGTAATAAAATTTTTGCTAGCAATGAAGCAACATGAATATGTTTCACAAAAATTAATAATCAGCTGCACCAGAACATTGTCATAAAAAAGCATAAGCACCAAAAAACTATGTTTAATGAAAATACAAGAAAAATTAACAAGAGAATAGTAGAACCATGCAAGAAAATCCATTAATAACAGGCAGGAAATCCCAAAGTTATGACTAATGAACAGATTTGGAAAATATTCTGAAACACCACAAGGTTAATGTTACCTCAATGAAAGCTTCTGGATTTGGGCAATTCTGTTGCTTTGATAATCTGAGAGTGCACTTCGCAGCAGTGTGGCCATCTCTAAGAGCAACAGCTTTAAAGAATTCAATTAAGTTTACACGATCACTCTTAGACAGTTCAGCTGTCATGCCAACATCAAGGAAAATAACATGAGGTCGGGATTTAAAGAGCCGTTTTCGTGAAGACTTGGCCTGAGATACTCGGACAAGGATATTCCCTGGATGCATGTCGGCATGAACAAAGTTGTCCACCTGAAAAAAAAAAAAAGTGTTGATGTCTTAGACAACAATTCTACCACTACCATGGTAGAATTTCCTGTTCTTTGAATAACTTGATTTCTTTTACATCAAAGTATAACTCCATGGGCACAAATTTTAAATTGCAACCTGGACCCTAAGGGCATTGTTTTGATTGAAATCTTCTGCGGGCCACTAACGAAGAAAACAGTTGGTGGTTGCAGCTTTCCAGCAGGAAGGCTAAAGGTGGCCTAGATGCACATTTAAGCATTTTGACCTCACAACGCCTTTAAACCTAGGTGAACCAATGTCCCTACTACGCACCTAAATTTATTCAAGAATGCTCCAATAACCCAGATGCATCATCCAATACTTTAGCAATTTGTTTGAGGTATTGTAGCGACTTATTTTATACTAGTGTTTAACCTATTTAAGTGGTGCCAAACCTGCACCATAGACTCAAACAAAATTGATGGAATGGAATTTTTAAAATAAAAACCAGACTAGAAATAAGTTTGTTTTTTTCTTTTTACCAATAAGCACTCAAATTTTGATCACTTTTCAATTTCTCAGGGCAAACATTCAAGAGAATGGGAAGATTGATAAGCATGTTTCATAGAATAAAAGTTGAATTAAAGAAAGAATGTAACCATCTAAGGGCACATGTTCTTACAAGTGATGAATTGCCAATTTGTTTTTCAATATGGCATCGTGGACAATATTTCACAAATTGCATCAAGTTCATGAAGGTCTTTAATTTGATTCATCAACCAAATATGGCTGCACCTCAGGCAGATTAAGTTGGGTTGAGGCTAAACTCCAAACCAAGACACCTAACACACAATCTGACCCCATGCAGACTGATTTAGGCACAAGCACTGGGCTCAATCCAACATAACCTGAGCCAAACATGTCGGGTTACAACCCCACTTTTATCTAAACCAGAACCCAATCCAGTCTCAAATAGGGTTCAAAACCAATTTCCAGTACCATGTCAACCAAATTACTATCTCAATCCAAACCAAAATAACCTTGATTCTGTTGGGTTTGGGTGCGCAGGAGCCCTCATAGCAGCACTACATACATATGTAGGTACATACATGCTAGTGGAGAAATTGGCCATGATACCATATAATCAATAACCATGGTCAAAATAACAGTGATAAGGGCACTGCTTCAAGAGGATCAGTGCTTCATCTGATATTTATGCAGAGCAAAGAAGCCTTTCAAAGTTATAGTATTGTAAGGTGGTGAAATGAATACAATTAGTATAAGTTCTCATTTAAAACACATATGATGGAATGAAAACAAAATAGAGGAAAGGAGAGCATACCAGAAGCATCTTCAGGAGCGCATGAGTCCCAATATGAGCAAGAGCACTCTTAATTCGATCATGTCCTTCTAGTTCATCAACATAGTGTGAAACACTTTCACCTTGCTCATATGTCTCAACCAAGACAGCAGGATGCACAAGAGGATATAGAGGCTTGGGGAAGGATACATCCTTCCATCTCCGGAAATTATAAATGAAGCGACTCAGGTGAGCAGCCTCCCTTGCAAGATCAACTTGTGACATCATGAAAACAGCAAACTGCTGTACACTCTCATCCAATCTCAACCAGTTCAATGTCGGCAATAACCTTGAAATTCTGGCAACCAAATTAATGATTGCAAAATCTCTCCTGATGGATTCACCAACTCCTGGATGCCTAACTTTTACTGCAACTACAATAGGCTTGACTTGTTGACCTGGGTATCGAAATCTCAAAGAAGCCCGATGCACTTGTGCAACACTTCCAGAAGCGACAGGTGCCTCCTCAAAATTTTCAAAAATTTCAGAAAGCTTTCTACCGAATGCTTTCTCAATTGTCCTCTTGGTGTAATTGAAGCTGTGTGCTGGTGCTTTGCTATGAAGCTTGGCCAACTCATTGCAGAGATCTCTAGGAAACAGATCTGGACGAGTGGCAGCCCATTGGCCCCATTTTATGAATGCTGGACCAGCTCTTTCCAAAGTATGATGGACTAGATGAAGCCACATCTTCCTAAATTGAACACCAAAAGAATCGGCAAATGGAGACAAAGCTAGGGTGGGAAAAAATAAAATTGACAAGTAGAATGTTCTTAGAAGTAAAATGAAACCCTCTACAACCGAGAACAAGAATGAAGTGAAATAGATGTGCCCATCTTGTGCCCGAGTGTAAAATGAATTCATGTATGGTAAGGGTTCTGTATCTGCCCATGTCCTCTGAGTCCATGCTACCTCTCCAAGAATGAAGGCAAAAACACTTGAAACCAGGTGTGATCTGGTGAATGCCAAGCTTGCTGCACAAGCAATCCTACTTATAGGTGGAAAAGCTGGACCACTGTAAGAACATATTTGAGAAAGTCTTCTCCAAGCAATTTGGGCATGATGTGTCATGGAACTGCTTGCTGAAAGGACAGACAATTTCCTTGCATAACTAGTCCTAAGTAGATTATCCTGTGCTTTACAAGCAGAAGATGGAATACACTCTCTGCTAAAGATCTTATATTGTGAATATAGCCCACGCATGGCGGCTGGTAGTCTGAATGTCCCATTATCCCTTGCTACTGAAATGCTGGATGCCCTGCCTGCAAAAAACGAATGCCCAGCCCTCCTAATGTTTCCAGACGCAAGAAACCTGAATTGAAGATAGACACCGTTAGCTTATTTTAATACCATGTACATTTAAGACATCTTAAGAGATGATTTAGACACCGTTAGGTTCTTTTAATACCATGTACATTTAAGACATCTTAAGAGATGATTTCATCTCTTTATGGGATACAAGATACAACAATATTTTCCCTTCAACATTTCAAGTATATTTTAGAGTTTAGACAAGGAAAATGAAACATCCATGCATTGAGTGCAGCTTTAGCATTACCACTGCAAGTTCAAAAATGATTCTTTAGAAAAAATTCTCTTAAAAATAAAAAGGAATGCTTCTTAATAATTGCAAACTGAAAACTGAATATTGAGTAAACATTATAAGAGAAAATGTTTTTATAAAAAACATTTGAATTTTCTACTTTTATTGTCACTTTTTCTTAAATGGTGGCCCAATATAATTCTGAACCATATAATTTTTGAATTTATCATAAATACCATGTAAAGTGAGAGAACTGCCTCATATATCATGATAGATTGGATTGATCACAATATGTTCATGTAGCAAACCAAACACATTTGAAATCTGAAAAGTTACTGCAAAAATTTAAAAAGTTCCTATGATTTTATCTTCTATTTTAACCCCCTATCAAAAACCCTCTTCTTCTTTTCTTTCCTGTTGCTCTAATCTCATATTTTTTATGATCCAAAACCACCCAAAACGGCCCTGCACATTCTCGTTATAAATAAAGGAAAAAAACAAAGTAGAGCTTATTTTTTAATTGTAGTGCAACATATAATGGCCATGTTTAAACTCAATAAGCTCTTAATTGCGCCCTAAAAATGTCAAATCTGATATTTTCATGACGTGGAATATTTTCATTGTTGTTGCTATAACAATTAATAAATGCTAGATGTATTTAACTTTTTTTTTATTTATGAGATTTTTGTGACATCAAACAAACACAGAAATGAGGCCCTGTGAAGCGCTCCAATTTATTTGAGGTGAGTACATAATATTAATTTAATAATTTATCCAAATGTTGTATCCATTCATCCTTTTTACATGTATTATTATGTCATTTTTTATATGAATGCTGGAATTACTTATATGTTGTTGTTTTCTTTTAGAGATTTGTGATTTCAAATAAAGAATAGAAGTGAAGCCCAATCAAACACTCCAATATATTTTATGCGAGTACATCATCTCACCTTAATAATTTATTTGGATATTGCACTCAATTCATTCTTTTTATGTTTCATCACTATTATTGTGCTATTTTTTTTATTTTGATTTACATTATTATATTTTTGCTTGTTTTATAGCTGTTATCATGTGTAATATATGCACATAATCATTGCATTTTTAAAATATTTTCTCTTTCCATGAATTTAAAATTATAAAAAAAACAACTTATTATAGCATAATTTTATGATGCAAACATCAAAAAATTCAACCTGGTTTGAACCAAACCAAACAATTGATTAGTTCATTGCTAATAACATTGATTCCAACAAATTAAGAACGAAATGAATGAATCTCCATATAATTTCATCCATCCATGCACCATATCCTCATTTTTTTCAAGTCATTAAGTCTTTTCTTTCAACTTCTCACCTTCCTTTGCCATTTAAGAACCTTAGAGTTGACCAATTCACACCTAACACATACAATTCTAGGTAGCCACTCTTTCTAGCATTTGGCCAAAGTCCAAACCATCCATGGCCATGAAAATTGAAAGGTTGGAATAGAGACTTTCATGCAGAAAAAAGCTCTAACCAATCTATGAGGAATCTATTTGTTGCTAAGCAATCTGATTATGGTGTTTTCCTTCTCATGGCATGCATGTGTTGAGATGATCAGATTTGAGTGGCAATGGGCCTGAGCATGTTTGGCCATATGCACCATCTTTCCCAGGCATTTGTTGGTGCTGGGTTGGGGAGCTTGTCGAAATTAATAGCACACCAAACCAATGCCCTTTTGTTGCACCAAAGGAGCAAATCGTAGTAACCTTTTTCTACTACGTCAGTGTTCTTCTCTAAAAGATGCTCAGACCAAATATACTTAGCAGCAGCAATGATAACCACATCCACTTTGCACCTAAAAAAATACCACCACTGCCACCACCTCCTCAAGCAGCCGCAGGAACGGCATCTACATTTATGTATCAAAATTCATCGACATCCAACTGTTAAAATGGAGATGGCAAATGCCATTATAGCCCAATCACATAAACTGCATCACTGTCGAGAAAAAAACAAATAAATGGTTGCAGCAATCTTGGGCCTCTGGGACCATGGAAGAACAGCACAGAATGGCAGCAATATGGCCAGATAAAACCATGAATATAGGACAGCTAATCCACACGAACCAGTTTTTTGCCTTTCTAATCCAGGTAGGTCATGCAGGTCAAACAGAAAAGAGGCCAAATTGGCCACACATGCAAACATTTGCCAACAGTATGCGGTACATGGCAGTCAATAACGCACCAACAGCATCTGATCAATCCGCCACTCGCTCAACCATAACCAACGTAAATCAAAAGCTGATAACGATTGTCTGAAAAATTTATGTCGATCAAATAGCTAATGATATCCAATTTTATACCTTTATTCCATCCATAAATCGATGATCATTTCAAAGGTCTGTGATAACACCATCTACAGAAAAAAAAAAAAAAACTCTAATCGGAGCCGAAGACATGCGTTAAACGGCGACCGAATAAAAACAGGCATAAAAAAAACTCATTCAATTGCTCAAACACTTAAGGAATGGAATTTCAAAATCAAAACCGTAAGATAGAGAAACAGGCAAGAGAGAGGGAGAAAAAAGGCATCTGGTAGCTGACCTTGAGAAGGCCATTGCATTTCCGTGCTCCTGCTAACGTGCGCTGGTGGCGATCGGTCGCTTTCCGCATCCTATTCCGCTACCGTTGCCAAACGGCATCGTGTCGCCAACTCTTGCTCTTTCTTCTTCCGGTTTCAGCCATTTGGAGCTGAATCTCTTCCCATCGGCTCGCGAGAGAGATCGTTCGAATCCGACGCTCGGAATCCCAAAGAAGCGCTATAGAGAGGCGCGAGAGCGTCGCGAAAGAGGTTAGGGAAGTTAAACGCGACGTTTATAATGCCTGACGGCGTCCGTCCAATTGTATGGGGCGGAAGATGGCACGTGAACCGCCTAACGCACCTTCGTATGCGACTTCGAAGGCGGAAAAAATAGAAAGTCGAATACCCTCTCACCGTTATTCACCTGCAAAGCTATGCATTTTTATCATCCACCAGAAATATATCTATCTTAGAAAAATATTCTACTATAATCGATTTTACTACGTGGACAATTTCTTCTCATACAACTTTTTTGGGTCTTATAAATCATAGTATATACATGGTCAGCAAAATGTAGGTGGGTCTGGTTGGGAATGGGGAAAGGAGTTTGGAAAAAATGAAAATTTGGAAGAATGGAAGGGGTGGCGGTGCTTTTTTCGACCACCATCACGCCTGTGTTTAAAACAAAATGCAAATATATTAGCATAATTTTGTATTAATATATTGTCTTGATCTTGCATTCAATAGTCAATTTATACCAAATTATGAATTGAAATTAAATTTATAAATAACAATAGATGATTTTATGACAAATTTTCACGCAAATAGTCTATTTAGGGACACAATGATACCTAAAACCAAGCTAATCTATTTATCGCAACAATCACCACTTGTTTTGATAACATTAAAAAACTCATCATTTGTTTTGATATTATTCAAAAAACTATCTCATATGAAATTCCGAGTAATTTCCAAGTCTCGTCTTCTCTAAAACTGAATGTTCATCCATCAAAATTCTCTCCATTCATGACTGATTTAAGTTTTTTATTTTTAAATCTTAACCAAAAAAGTGGCATTAAATACGATAAATAAATTGTATTATCACACTTCAATGTGAACCTTATGCGAACATTTCCCTGGTAACATCTCTATATATAATCACTTCCATGAAACACACGTGTCTAGGATGTAGTTAAGATTTTATACTTTTACACTAACTTGTTTAACTTAAAAACCAACAAATTGGATTTTATTCTTGGAGTGTGAAGTTGCGTATCATGGGTGTGTAAGTCTGGTGGTTTTAGTGTGGATTTGAACTTAGTCAACCATAGCCCTCACTTTTACATTTTTTTCCCAACTCTAACCCTAGTGTTTACTTTTATAACCTTTCCCTAATCCAATCCTAACCTTATATTTTTGCAGGTTGACTTCAGGTTTAGGTTGAAATACATTTACTTTTAAGTAAAAGTACACTTGGTCTATATCTAACATACTTCTTTATTGTTTTTTCTTTGCCTTCAATAATTGTATCATGATTACTGCTAGTCATCCAAACTATTTATTAATTTGCTGAATAAAGTCAAAACCATCTAAAAAAATGAAATATAAATAGAAAAACAATAGTATTGAAATGTGGGGGCATCTTATGACTAACGGTTTAGTCATGATCTTAGTTTTATAAAATCTTAGTCCATTTCAGAATATTGTTATTACATTGTTTGTTTGAATTTATTTTTATCGATTAAAGAATTTTCTACAAATCTTATTTCTATGTACAGATCATTATAAACAATGTCACTCAAGAGACAAACAATTCATATTTGAGAAATCGTGCATATATATTGGCGCCTATGTTCAACGAACTCTTAGATATATTTTTATGTATTTTTGGTACTGCAGTTTGTGGTATTATTTGGTTACATTTCAGAATATTCTTAAATTTATCTAAAATAATAAAGTATGTCGTGCTTACGTAGATATAGACTACTATTATTGAGGCATATTTTTTATTTTTATTTATTTTTAGTGAAAGGGTGCCGGTTTGGGTTTGGGCGAGTTGCTTGACCTTAAGTAAGTGTAGGTTTGAGTTTGGGTTGAAAAATATTTTCCCAACCTTGCATGAAACCTAAGTTTGGGCTGTCAAGTTTGAGTTAAACCCACTCTAACTTGCACCCCTAATGCTTATGTTGTAGGGCATGTTGGGTTGAGTAGAATGGAATCGAAAATTTCAATTCCTAGTGTGGATGCTACGCAGCGTCTAATACCAACTATATTTTTTCTATTAGTGAATCTATTTATTTTATTACGTATATTTTACTTTTCATTCCATTTGCAATCCATACAATCAAATATCCCCTTACATTTTATGGCTATTACTCTATAAAGATGGTCATAGATTTTATGGATATTACTCTATCAAACACAAGCATGTTCATTGTCCATGTTCTTTTTGGCTCCTCCATTTGGTCATGCATTTAGATAGCGTAGAAGTGCTTTCACGGCCCCCAAAGTGCTTATCCAATTTTTTGTGAGCATTTAAATAGAGTTTCAAAAGTGTTTCACTCCACTACAAAAGCTAAAAACTCATGTTTTGGATAGGCTTCTTGCATTAATAAATTTTAATACCATATTACTCTTCTTAGGACCTATTTGGCATGATGGTGAAATTTAAACTTGTTTAATAGGCTTGTTTATATATAGAGTATTTTTTTAAGAGCTCTGAATTGGAGCTTCAATATAAAAGTCAAAATTGACTTTTACAGTTTTCAAAAAATATATAAATATTTTAGTCAAATAGACATGTATAAAACAAAAGCGCATCTTGGTATCAAAAAGTGCTTTGGAGCTCAAAAAATGTATAACCAAACATGCACTTATTCTCCTTTAAAAAATAACATCGTAAGTATATAAAATTATATTTAAATATTTAAATATAATGCAAGTATTGTTATCTATCAAAGTTTCATATATTTGTATATATATATATACAAATATATATATATATATATATATTAATTTTATCATATATGTATATTACTATTAAAAATCTCAAGTATTTTTATTCTCCTAAGATAATGTTGTTATCATCAGTATTTATTTTAAATCTTAAAACTTGATATGTATATTATATTATTTGCATAATTCTTTTAAAGATAACTAGTGATAAAGTTAAAGGATAATTTTTATCCTTTTTGGTCACTTGCAAAATAAAAAAATACTTTCATAGTAATATAGCCAAACAAATATGAAATACCAAAAGTATTGTTAAATTTATTTTACTTCAAGTATTCTTTTTATTAAAGTTCTATTATAAGAGCATCTTTTTAAAAAAAAGTATTTAAATTCCACTGTGGTGCCAAACAGAGTATCTATCATGTCGGCAGGTGGCCATCGCGATGTTGGGCTGAATAAGTAGCATTAGGGAAGCAAATGGGTGGGAAATATGATGCGAGGACATATTTGCCATGCTAGTCACATTTGATGGCTATGTGAGTTTTTTTTTTCATTGTTGGGTTTCTGTATCTTGTATTATGCAAATTTTAATAAGCTTGTTCATGTCAGGCCTAGGGAGTCCATATAGGAAAGCACATAAGAGGGAAGGTTACCGCAGCGTATTGATTTAGGGATGTGTGTAAGACATCTTCAGTATATTTCTGAAATAACTATGTTTTCATAGTAAATTAATTATTTATCTCCTGTTCCCCATTTGAGTTGAAGGATTTTTCACGGAATCTTAAATTTCTTGTGTGATTATGACATATTGTATTAATGATAATGATCCTTGGAAAACGGTGTCCCAGCTCCGGCAATGGCATTTAATTGCTGTATGAGATATTTTTATTGGAATTTGGCAGGTGGCTTATATTGATTATCCCACTCCCATAGTATTTACCTTATGAGTTAAAGATTTTTCCACGTAAATGCTGTGTCTCTCGCGTGTAATTGTTTATACCTTTGATAGTGTGTATGTTGATATTGTGTTTCTGATAATGGTCATGGAAATCGAAATCGGCGTGTTTGTGATAATGATCATGGACATCAGTGTCCTCAGCTTCCGCAAAAGCATTTAATTTGCTGCATAAGATTTTTTCATTGGAAATTGGCCACGTCGCTCAGCCAATGCCATAGCTGGACGTTTGGTCTTTTAATTGGAATTGGGAGTGGATCACCGAAATTTTGAGTTACTTGCATAGGTGCTCTTAGTTTAAATAATATTATAGCTGGTACCACGTAATTTTAATATTTGCAAATATGCTTACGGAGTTTCACTCTCCTTGCATGCATGCCTGACGTAATAAACCATTAAAAGAGTACCATAAAGTGAATAAACGATGATAGAAATGACATAAGTCTACCAAAATATCATAAAAACCCAAAAATAAAACTTTCGTCGAAATACTCCCTCTTAATACTGAAATGAATTCAGATGTAAGATGATAATACATATATAGTAAGACTATTATAAATTTAGAATGAACAACTCTCCTTTTATTTATAAATTATGCATGAATGCCAAGTTTGATTTTTAAATATTTAAAGGTATTTTAATCAATTTGCACACCGTTTATTAACGCAACAGTGCAATCCTTGCAAACTTTGACTCGTGATGTTAGAGGCATCGCGCAGAGGGAGCGAAGCCTTGAAGACATACTTGCAAAGAGGGCAACTATGAAATGCTAAGTATAATGTCATCAAAACTCAAAAGCATTTATGCATATAACTTCTAAAAATATACCCTGAATCAAGAAAATTGATCCTCTTTTCTGGTTACAAAACCTTTCAATTTTAAAATGATTTAAACCCACTACTTTGATAGTATGTCAAAAAAGCCTATCAGAACCTGAGGGTGTGTTGGGATATGGTGCATTAGTGTGTATTGACGTGTAAAATATACTGTAAAGCGTATTTGGAAAAAATATAAAATAACATGATGAATGATATATATTAGGGCGTGTATGATAATATAAATGGATGATTGGAAGAATTAGAAATAAATGACTAAAATATAGATATAACTGATTCAATAGTTATAAAAAATTAAAAAGTAAAAATAATAATTAAAATATAATGTGTGTTTACTAATATCTTATTTGGTCAGAGGCTATATCAGGGATGTACAGTTAGTGTGCACCCCAATGCATGAGTGCTTTCCTTCTGGTCATTCCCAGCCGCTCGTGTTCTGTGCTCCTGGCTGTGCCACGGTTTAGCGCGACCACCCTTTTTATCTTTTACTTTTACCCCCCTCCTTTCTATATAATTTTTTACCTGGTCTGCAGCTCGAAATCTAACAATAAAAAATTCAAGGAAAACAAAAAAATAAAAAGAAGAAGAGCACTTTCCCTACAAAATGCATCTCTCGTCGCTACCGCGGGCGTCCGCTTCCTTCCGACCTTCGACCCTGACTGCTGACATCTTCAGGAATTACGGAATGCCGTTGACGAGAAGATGCTCTTCCAGGCCTTCCCAATCTGGAATCCAAGTCTCCAAACTAGAGCCTGAAGCTGGTAGATTAGGTTCCTGTCATTCCTGAAATGGGTTATTTTATTATTTTTTCTTCCTTTTTTGAAAAATATCCTTCTAATTCGACAGAATATCGTGGAGAAGGGATAACAATCCCTTCTTGGCTGGTTGATTCCAGACCTCCATTTTCAGGATTGCAACCTCCCAAAATTACACGAGTGTTCGTCCGTGTTCTGATTCTTCCCCAAAAGTCGATGCCTTGGGCCCCACTTTGATTTAAGTAGTTCAGTTCTTCCCACCCACACATGCTTGCTGGGGCTTGTTGCAACCAACTGTTTGGATAATTGGACGGTAACCAACGCTTACACAAACTTGAAGTGGAATCTGATCCATTAGCCAACGCAGACGCTTGATAGGTGCATGAGAATGTAGCATGTGTTGAAGATAGTTGAGTAATTGACAACAGCCCAAGACACGAATGAATCAGTTTTTATGTGTATAGTCAAGCTCTATAACTACGGGAATGACAGATTAATACCTATCGACGATGAACAGTTGTAGAGCATTTGCACGAATGTAATGGGTGGATGAATGCCAATCTCCGCCTCTTTTTTACTTTAGGTTTTGATTTGGATTAACATTTCTTTCTTCATGGATAGCTAATCCTACTTGGCACGCCCTTGCCCTTTTGCTATGCAGTGGAGTTTTGGTAGAAAATCCTAAGTTTCTAACCTTTTAATGAACATGCATCATTTTACTTAGGTAGAAAATGTTGCAATTTTCTAATGTTCATATTTTCATCCATCAGCTTTTTACACGTTTTTTTTAACCGAAGTAGTAAGGTGCAAGACCCCACCACACACACAGACAATTTCATATTCCATTCTTCTGCTGATTCTATGGTCATTTATTTTCCTTTTCAGGAAATACCATTCTCTAGTTTAAGAAATCTTGATTATCTTTCCATTTTCAAATTTGTCATGTTTTGGCAGATTCTGAATCTTCTAGTGGGGTTTCTGAAAGTGAGAGACGTCTTTATGTGAGAAAAAAGAGAGTGAAAAGAACATTGGAAGTGATCTCAGATATTTCAAAAATAGAAGCTCCTGATGACAAGGTTAGGGAAAGAATTACTGTTTTGACTATTTGATTTTTTCTGGATATTGTCTTTCTTTTGCTGCATTCTTTAGGATGGGGGAATTTTCAAATTTACTGAAGTAATTTATCATAAGCTTTTCCTACCTAACTTTTTTGTACATCTTTCTTTGAAATTTATGAGCTTTGATTTCTCAATGTGAGCATTGGATTTCTTGAACTTGACAGATGTCTGGAACAGTTCATATGTTTGGTTATGGTACAAACTTGTTTCTGAAATAAATTAGCTACACACACAAATGTCCCTTAGTTCTGCAGACCCATGGGAGGTGAAGTGATTGTTATGAATTGTAAAAGACTTAAGGTTCAGATAATTCTTTCTCAGTTCTCTTAATGATATTAACTAAACCTCCTAACATATGATGCAGATGTATTTCAAGAATGGGAGTATGGGACCATTCTCATCATGAGGCATCATGTCAGATGGAAAATAGCTCGTGCTGAGAATGATCCTACACATCCAGTCAAT